>PVKA01003656.1:17137-107504 GCA_004027165.1 Ctenomys sociabilis | reverse complement strand
TTTTTCTTTTTTTTTTTTTCTGGAACCAAGGATTGAACTCAGGCCTTTGCACTTGCTAGGCAAGTGTTTATTCTATTGAGCCATCTGTCCAGGCCCTACAAAGTGTATTTTTAACCATATAAAAAAAAATCACAAAACATGCGAAGTAAATAATATGACTCATTAAGAGCAAAATACAAAAGAAAACAATTGAACCAACAGAAATTGTACCTAATTGGACTGGGGAGATGGCTCAGTGGAATAAGTGTTTCCCTGGCAAGCATAAGGGCCTGAGTTCAATCCCCAGTTCCACAAAAAAAAAAAAAAAAAGAAAGAAGTCAGTATAATCCCAGCACTGGGGAGGCTGAGACAAGAGGATCACTATGAGTCCCAGCTGTATAATGAGACCCTGTACCAAATAAATAAAGAAACTGAACCCAAAATAACATGACGGTAGGTAGACATGAAAATGACTCTACAATTACTCTCTTAAATACACTCAAGGAAACAAAGGAAGAAAAGGAGATGATATATGAATTGCATTTTGAGACCCTGTACCAAATATATAAAAAGAAAAACAATGAGTGAATTGAAGATAAGTCTATGCTAATTATTGAGTTTAAAGAACAGAAAGTAAAATGATTACAGACAATTGAACAGAGTGAAATACACTCACTGGACATTTGCACATATGAAGCAGACCAATGTACATAGTGGGGATTACAAAAAAAATCTAAATAAAAGTAAGGAGTTAAAATATTTTAAAATAACAGACAAATGCATGCCAAAAATGATGGATATAGGCTTCAAAGAAGCTCATCATGCTAATCGTTCAAAAAAAAAAAATTCCAAAGAGACAAACTGCAATAGCTCATAATGAAACCATCTCTAGTCAAGGTCAATGAATTCTAAAATAGCAAAAGAGCAGACAAGACTCATCGCATACAAGGGAGCCTCAGTACAGCCATCTTCAGATTTCTCAGCAGGCATTTTAGGAACCAGAATATAGTGGGTTGGTACATTCAGAAAACTAAAGGTTGCAACCAAGAATTTCAAAATGGCAAAAAGAAAAAAACTTCTCCAAAGAGAAGAGAGAAATTAAGTTACTTCAAAAAAAAACACCACAAGCTCAGAGTGTTCATACACTAGACTTGTCCTGAAAATACTAGTAACAAGACCAGACCCCTGGAAGTTGAAAGGAGACACATTAGACAGTAACTAAAAACCATATGAAGAAATGCACATCTCAGGAAAGGAAAATTATGTTGATAATTATGAAAGACAGTGTGTCATTTCTCATTTTTTTCCTGAATAAAATGTGTTTATGAATATAACACAATTTTAGAAATCAGTTTTAAATCTAAATGCTAGGAATATGGTGGTATATTTACCAGTACTAAGTGATACTATTTACCAATACTAAGTGTTGAACTATTTCTAAAACATCAAGGTTAGACAAATTTAAGGGCCGGCCAGACAGCTCAGCAGATTACAGCACCTGCTCAGACCGACACGGACCAGGGTTTGATCCCCAGCATGCTGTGCCTGCCCCACCCCCAGGAGTACAATGAGAAGGTGATTGAGAATGGGGGTGGTAGTGCCTGCCTTTAATCCCAGCCCCTGGAAAACTGAGAACAGGAGAATCACTAAGAGTCTGATCTGTGTAGTAAGACCCGTAGACCCTGTACTAAGCATTAAATAAATAAATACATGAATATTAGGCAAATTTGACCTCATAATTCTATTTGCAGCCTTTTACCCAACTCAACAAAAATGTCACTTTCAGCTATTTGAACAATCAATACATATGACTCACACAAACTTCCAATAGTTTTATACTGATGAAGTTAGTGATGAAAAGCCAAAAAGAAAAACCTACCAGGATGAAGAAGATAAGAAAAAGAAGAATCCAAGAAAATAAGAACAGTAATATAAAGAGAAAATGTTATTGCCTAACTATTACTAATATGTCTATACATTTTATGTAAAGAATTTTTTCTTTTTCTTTTTCTTTTTCTTTTTTTTTTGCAGAACCAGGAATTGAACTCAGGTCCTTGCACTTGCCAGGGAAGTGCTTATTCTACTAAACCATCTCCCTAGCCCCAAGAATTTTCTCTTAAAAGAGATTTCATGAGTTAAAACCTTTACAAAATACTCAAAAACTGTTTTACTTGAAATGAAGACAGGTAAATACTGCCTATAGAGCATGCAGTGCAAAAATACTGGCAGGGGAAATGTGTATCCATTCATTTTTTCTTGACAGAGAAACATGACTGAAAATACTTAATGCATACATGTTTCATTTCCTTCTATTATTTGTATAGTTAGAAAACATGTACTACATTTTTCTCATTTTCTTTATCTTATATTTAACTTTAAAAAATTACTAATATATATGTATAAAAGAGTAATTGGATTCACCTTCGGGAATGTACTTTTTATACATATCCAAAGCTCCATAAATGTATTTCATCTTGGATGAAACTATTAGAACTTTTGATGGAAGAAACAAATTGAAATAAAAATTTTAGGTCTCAGAAAGAGTAAATGATACTTGTGCTTAACTTTGGGCAAAGGAAAATTTCTGTAATAATGGTAAGCACAGAAATTCTGGAGCTAAAGTAAAACTTGCTTCACTTAGTTATCTAATTATACAGCAGAATTGACCAAAACCAATTTCCCCATAAGAATTTTTCTGCACATTGATTAGTCTCTCACTGCTGAAAGCACAAATGTGTGTTCCACTGTTTCTGAGAAACTAGGATGAGGTTAGGGTTTGTTTGTGTGCATACGTAGCCCACCATCAACCCCGGTCGATGAAAAAAGATTTAGCTCCATAAATCTTTTCCAGTGTGCACACACATACACACACGTACACACACATGCACACACACAGAAAAAAGATTTAGCTCCATAAAAGGAAGGGGTGGGAATCACCACAGTGGTATTGCTCCTGCCTAGTGTGTACAAGTGTGCCATCCCCTGCGTCTGATAAGAACAAGGAGGGGGGACACTATGGTACTCCATGAAAGAGCTGAAGACCCTAAATAAAACTTTATAATAATCCTTTTCAGCCCTAGGCCTGCAGCTGTAAAATGCATTTGTAAAAGTGAAGACACCAACACCTCCCTCTCTTCTTATCTGAATATACAATTAGAGGTTTATTCAGAGCAAACACCAAACAAGAAATCTTTCACTTTCTCTTCTGGGAAGTCATGGTGACCAGAGGCAGCAGCACACCAAGGAACCCATCTAGCCTTGCTAAACGCACACTGACCTATATATGGAAACCATGAAAGCAGGAGACACTCCCCAAACCAGCTGCTGCTGTCATTCCTGCCACTGTTTTTGCCAGGATCACAATCTACAAGTCAACGAGAGCTTGCTGACCCAAATGAACAGGGCTTGGAGCTGCGAAGAAACAAGCCTCACAATCATCCATTTAGTCTTCTCTCCTCGGTCCAGACTCCCTTGTATTTTCACCTTAGAGAAAGGACCCACACTTCAGAGCTGAGGAAAGCTGGGGCTGACCTCGTGGGTTTGCTCCAGCAATGCTGCCCACTCCACTCCACTTGGAACCCCGGTGGCCTCATCTCTTTTCCCGTCACCCTTCGCCTCCGTCCTCACGCTACCATGCAGCAGAAATGGACAGCCTCTGTGATAAGGTTTCTCCCGGTCGTACAACAGTTGTCAGGTCACCTTTGTCTGGGGGTTCCTGTCTGCAAGCACCCATCACTATGCCTCCAAGATCTCTGTGGCTAGAAATGTGGAACCTGAATGAGTAGAAAATGACTATCAGCCACCATTCGTCAGATATGTGTAAGTTTCACAGGACCTCTAAATGATGGGACTGAGCATGCTTAAAATCTTTTAAAGTCTGACTTTATTTGTTTATTCTTTTTTCTTTTTTTTTTGTATTTTAGGGAAGGGTACACAAGGTGTTCAGGGTCTCTCTACTAGATCAGACTCGTAGTGATTCATTCACCTGTTTACAGCCTCCCAAGTGCTGGGATTACAGTCACATGCCACCATGCCTAGTCTCAATTGCCATCTCAGCATGCGCCAGCAGTACAGCCTGCAGGGCAAGACCAGGGATTGAACCCCCGGCCCCTGTGCTTGCTTGAAGGCACTTTAATCCACTGAACTATTTGGCCAGCCCTACAGTCTGATTTTAAAGTAAATTATTGTGCTCCTTCAGCAGTACCTGTACTAAAGCAAATTATGGCAAAGGTTTCTGTTTTCTCACCTTTTAAAGTAATTTTAGGCCCAGTATAGGTTGTACCATTCTCTCTCTGTCTTCAGAACAATCACTTTATTTCTGTACACATAACTATCTTCTTTCTTGGTCTGACCATTTTTATAACCCTGAATTACTGGTCAAGAGAGCAAGAAAGAAACTCAGTGAGAGGACATCGTAAGGAGACAAATTTTACTCCAATAAAAAGAAAATTTAACATTTAGAATAACAAGTGGTAGACAAAAGTAGTCTGTTTTCTAAGACAGAGGAACTGTAGCTACAGTCCCCTAACAGTGGTCATTTTGCCTAGATGAACAGAAAAGGGGCCTCTTATTTTCAAAACTCTGCAACCACTGGCAAGCGAGTAACTAAACCTAAACCACAGGGCCAGGCCACAGCAAGAGAGGCATGCTAAGGAGAGAGCATGAAAAGTGTCAAATAAAACTGTCATTGAAGGAGGAGGTTGAACATGGGTCATCTGAACTGGAAGACAACATATCTAAGCAAGCAAGTCCCCACCGGTCTCATGGCGACCTCCCAAACAACTTAGCACTCTCAGCATGGGCTCCCTGCTGGTGTGACACATACTGTTTTATGTGAAAAGTGTGAAGTGGCACCCCACAATAGACTCTTTTCAAATACTATTAGTGCAGATGAGTAGCACATGACTTTATGGTCACCTTGGGAATGGGTACATGGACATAACACAGTTTGATTCTGTGTGTGTGCATGTGTGTGTACGTGTGTGTATGTGTGTGCACACTGGGAATCTAACTGAGAACTTTGAACTTGGGAAGCAGGCACTATATATATATATATATATATATATATATATATATATATATATATTTTTTTTTTTTTTTTTTTTTTTTTTTTTTTTTTTTTTTTTTTTTTTTTTTTTTTTTTTTTTTTTTTTTTTTTTTTTTTGGTACAGGGTCCCAATATACTGCTTGGACTCAAAATGATCCTCCAGGTTTCCGCCTCCCCGATGCTGGGATTACAGAGATGTGCCACCACACCTGGTCTTAGTGGCCATCTCAGTGCGCCGGGGCGACGGGACCAGTGAGGCATGTGATGCTGGGGATCATACCCCAGCCCAGTCCCTGCACTTGCCTAAGCAGGCACTTAGTCCACTTAGCTATCTCACCGGCCCAAGACAGGCACTTAGGCCATGAGCCACACCCCTAGTCCCTCATTTTTTTCTTTAACTTTCTTCCTTTTCCTTCCCATTCTTCTTTCCACCTCCTCTAAATATCCTTTCCTCATTTTTGTTCTTGTTGATCTTATTAATCACAGCTCATGTTTATGATATAAAATGTTATATTCAGTGAGGTAATTAGGTTCCTGTACAACACACTATCTTTCTTTTATTTATCTCCCTCTTTCCCTTTTGTCTTTCCCTTGTGCTCTAAAGACCCTTTGCCATTAGCAAGAGATCATCCCTTTATTCTCTTCTATCCTTCCTTAATTGAGCCGACCTACTTATGCTCTTCATTTATACTTTGCCTTATTCAAATGAGAGATACAAGTTGGCGTTTAAGTTTGTGTGTCTGATTTATTTCATTCAATACTACTACTCCATTTTTTTTTTTTTTTTTTTTTTTTTTTTTTTTTTTTTTTTTTTTTTTGTATAGGGGATCGAGCTTAGGACCTTGAGCTTTCCAGGTAGGCACTCATGCCACTGAGCTATCTCCCTGGCTAACCCTGTATTTTTCTCAGTGCAGCATTTCCCTCCAAAAGCCTTTACCTTGCCCTTTTATTACTAAGGAGTATTCCATTTATGGACAGATACCACATTTTCTTCCCCCATTTTTCTGTTAGTAGATATACAAGCTATTTCCTGATTTAGCTTTGAATATTTTTCCACTTAATCTAACAACAAACACCTGAAGAAGGAAAAAAAAAAAAGAAAAACACTAAGAGCTTCCAAACAAATGAAATATTTCATGCCTGGAAATACTAGGTCTACAACACATTTTCCCGTCCATCCTCCATGTTTTAGTCTTTCTAGTTAATGACAGAAAAGAAAACTTCCATTCTGTCATCTGAAAATGAAATTTTTACCCAGCCTTCAAATTTCAAATTCACTAAAACTTGCATGTACACAATTGGAAGGGATTTACCCCATTCCTAAAACAAAACTTAGATTGTGCTTCTGATTAAAGCATTATGACTAAACATAATTCACCATGCCATGCTCCAATTTAGAAACAAAGCACAAATACTAAACATAGTGTATCTCCAAAACTTGATTCTGAATATTATAACTAACCCATCTTTGTATCTTCCAGCACCTATGAGTCATTCACAAAAATTTTATTAAACTAAAAAAAAAACAAAACCCAAGACCGACTTACCTGTATGACCTGAATTTCACTTGCACATTTAAGTTGTCCACTTTATAACTTGCCCTAAGCAATGCTATATACCTATTTATCCGCTATCTGGAAATAAAAAGAAATTATCAGTTATGGCATCTAATCAGAGTTATGCTAAATGATAGTCCCAAGATTTGAGATTCAGTTTAACTAGGTCTTGGCGGCTAAGTTCCAAGTTCAGTCCCTACAAATACATATCCACGTTCAGAAAGTGCTCAGCTTATGCTCAAACACTGAAGACCACATGGATGAGGTGACTGCTACAGTCACTCAGAGCCACACAGGCATGGAGGTCTAATTGGCTGTAACAGAAAAGCAAACTAAAATTCTCATTGGTCTCCTGCAAGACGTATCATCTCACACAAAAATGGTAAATCTCAAGAAATAAGAATTGTTGACTGTACGTATTTGTCTTTTGCAAAGAAAAAAGTTCATTACCTACATCTTAAAGAGAGCCAGCAGCACCTGGTTCTTCTCCATAAAAGCGCATCTCCCTGGTGCCTCACAGTCAGATAGAGCGCTAAGGCAACACCAAAAACATGAGCTATCTGGAAAGGTGACAACAAGGGCAAGGGCAAATTCAAAAAAAGGCTCAGTTGGAAACTACAGAATTCTCACTGCTGTGGGTCTCAGTTTCCCTGCTCCCAGGAAAAGGGCATTAATGTCTTAAGTAAGTACCTCAAAAGACAGTCTCTAGATGCCTGGCGCCAGGATTTGACTGGATGATCTCTAAGGTCCCTTTCAGCCATGAATATCTTATAATTCTCCTAGTCACATTTAGGACGCATTCTCTTGGCTCTGATTTGAAAATCTGGCTGGAAATATCAACAGTCTTCTACATAAAAACACACACTTACGAGCTATAATTTTGACTTGGCAACATGAGGTTTCACCAGAGCTGAGATGAAAATGTGCAATTTTTTTCCCAATGATCATATTACTTTAAGCTGCATGCTAGTTCACCTCTAAAGGTGGTCTACAAATGGCCAGAATGAAGCCAACCAACTATTATGCCCAAGTTACCTTAACACAAGGGAAGAACATGTCCTTTTTTTTTTTTTAATTTGCCAACAATTTTCCATACAAACAGTTTCAAAAATAACACACTCTTTCTACCAGATCTGGCCATTTCCATTTGGCAAATCCTTCTTTATTTTTTATCTCCCTCCCTTCTGTTTTACAGAGCACATAAGCCAACATGGCAACAGGTTTTTTTTGTTTATTTCCTTCCTCTTCAAAAACAAAGCCTTTTTTCTGATGAGTGTGTTCATCAGAAAAAAGCCCACACAGAGAGACATTTTTTTGTCATTTTATGAAAGTTTTCAAACTAGATGAGAATGGCCATGTTCGCCAGTTCTATTCAGCACAGTACTGACAGTCCCTGCCAGAGCTATTAGGAAAAAGTTAAAAGGAATCTAACCTGGAAATGAGAAACTCAAATTGCCCCTATTTGCAGAAGATAGGGTCATGTAGATATTTAGAAAATACTCAAAATGCAACAAAAGCCCATTAAGAGTTAATAAATAATTTTAGTGCAGTTGCAGGACACAAAATCAAGATCCCAAAATCAGTAGCATTTCTACATAAGAAAAGCAGACTACTGGAACAACAAAGTCCTATTGATGATAGCTACAAAAATGAAACACTTAGGAATTTAACAGAAGAGGGGAAAGAGCCCCGAGATGAACAATAACATGACACTGATGAAAAAAATCAACAGATTTCACTATAAAATAGGTAATATAATTAATTAACCTATTGATTATCTATTCCTATTTTGAAAATCTATAACATATGTAGCATTGTATATTACCATTTCTGTTTTTTTCTCTTTATTTTTGCTTCTATTTTTACTCTTCAAACTAAAATAAAATAGAAAAAATTCAAAGGACACAAGCAAAAGCCATCCTGTTTCCAACGAAGTGATGGAATGATGGTTTTTGTATTAATGGGACTAACTAACAAAGTTATACTATTCTTGCACTATTTTAGTTTTGCACAATGATATTTATCATTACATCGAAATCTCTGTACATAAAGCTTATCAATTTTACAACCTCAAATTCATTATTGTGCCATCTAATTATCAAAATTAGGTATGTTTACCTTTTTTTGTGGCAGAACTGGGGATTGAACTCAGGTCCTTGCACTTTCCAGAAAAGCGTGTCTTCCAATGAACCATCTCCCTGGCCCTGTTCACCTTTCTTTTTTAAAAACTATAAATACACTGGAACCAAGCATGGCTGGATCACATTGCTCACAGACAATAGCTGATCTACTAGCTGTGTTTTTCTTTCTTTCTTTCTTTCTTTTTTTCTTTCTTTCTTTCTTTTTTCTTTATTTAGGACAAACTCTACAGGGTCTACAGGTTCTCACTAAGGAGGGAGATAGGACTAGGAGTGATCAAGGGCTGGGATTATAGACACGAGCGCACCCTAAGCGGCTGGCACAGCACACTGGGGATCAAATCCTGGCCTCTGTGCTCTGCGTAAGCAGGCGCTTTAGTACACTGAGCTATTAGACGATCCCCTACTAGCTTTCTTTTTTTTTTTTTTTAATTTATTTATTTTTTTTAATTGAAAAACAAATAGCAATGAGACAGTTTCAAGACAAATTAACAAGACAAATTCGATAAGTTAATACGTTGCAAACTGTTTTCATAATGTTTTCTTCAAAAACAAGTTTTCTCATTTAGGTTAAACAACTTTAACCAAGGTAAAGATTTTAAAATGCAGCAAAAATGCTTTCCATAGCAATCCTGGGAAAGAACAAGTGGGTGTTTAAATTGTGCACAGGAAACAATATGCAGAGTGCCACAAACAAAGCAAGGCTCAAGGCATATAAAAAAAAAAAATCAAGGGCTTTTCTATTTTTGCATTTACTTATAGGGAAAGACAATCACTTCTGACAAAGATTCTACTGTATAACATAAATATAAATGTACAACTCTTGGCTTACTGACATCAGAATTTTGGTTTAGGTAGCTTATAGAAAAAGAAACAGGAATTTTTTTTTATATCAGGTAGGGTATAAAGTTTGTCATAAGACCAGCAGTGGTAGCATGTGCCTATAATCCTAGCACTTGGAAGGCTGAAAACAGGAGGATCACTAAAAGTTCAGCCTGTGCACTGAGACCCTGTCCTAAATACATTAAAAAATAACAATGATGAAAAATGTTTGTCACAGTATTAAAAAGATCTAGGCTCAAAAGTGAACTGAAACTTGGTGATTACAACTGGTACTTACTAAATTTGATAAATCAATACTATTAAAATTTCTTCTATTGACATCAATGCCACAAAAATCTCCACAAGAAACCCATACAGCGCCTGCCTTTCGCTTCCCATCCAAGTCTTTGTATTAATGCCACTTTCTACTTGAGACCGTGCTGAGCACCCTCGCTCTAGAAAGCTGGATCCTTTTCCTTGCTTGCACACAATTCCTCCGTACGTCGCCATGCGCACTTTGTCTACATCCACCGATGCACTAACAGCTACGTTCCATGAGGACACGCTGCCTCTATCCTCTTTGCTACAGAAATTATAGTACTTGAATAATGGTCATAAAGGGAGAGAGATATTTGTGGAATAAATGAATCAATTCTTCCTTTATTGGCCCTAACCTGGTAATTACAGAATATGTGCAAGTACACAGACTGACCTGCTGAAACAGTTTACTCCTATGACTTTTCTTCCTTTAAATATTTATTTTGGAATTTTAAACATGCACAAGAGTAGACTGCACCCAGCAGTTATGAACTGATAACTCATAAGCTTGCTTCTGTTCTCATTCCATAGTTTCATACTTTTGTTCTTTAAAGTAAATATCAGATACTATTTCATCTAGAAAAAGTGCAAATACTTTTCTTAAAAAATGAGCCTCTTATTATATCCTTCAATATATCTATACTAACATCATATTTAAGAATAAAACAATACTTCTCTGATGCTACTTTTTCTGTTCTGATATGTACAAAACATTGAGCCTAAATGGTGGCACTAGTCATTAGATACCTATGATCAGTCTAAGAAGTAATTCTAGTGTCACTTCTGTGTTTATCCCTAAACTGCTTTGCAACCTCTGCTCTCTGGAGCATCATATGTTAATATAACTAATGAATATCTAAAATACGTACGCTTGTACTTATGCATCAGGAAATCCTGATCCTTTCTGTTGTTGCTTCTGTTAGAAAGATTTGCTCACAAATGCAGACCCACACTTGCCAAGTAGTCTTAAAATATCAGCCTTCCTCATCTAGGATACAATGTTTGTGGACAGAGTGGGTAAAAAGGGCTATAGAAAGGCCTGTGTTTCCCTGGGTTAATGAGAAAATCTGGACTTCTCAAGCAGCATTCCTAAAAGAATTGCTTTGGGTTTTGAAACAAAATTAGTAGGTAAAAAGATTTCAAGGGCTTCAGAGTGAAATCCAACAGAACACCGAGAAGCCCAGGCAGTGCATTCTGCATTAAGTGCTTTAGCTCCTTGCAAGCCGCAAAGCTCTGAATAGGCCCAGACAAATGTTTGTCCACCACAGAAACAATCTCTGAATTCATGAGCTTCCAAGCTGGGCTGATCAACATGGCATTGACCATAGATAGCTCTTACCTGCACTTTGAAAACACCTTCATCAAGGGGTGGTGGCGGAGGGAAATTTCCAGAGCCAGATGGAAGAACGCTGGGACCCTCCATGGGTGGAGGCGGGGGTGGCAGGAAATCACCTGCAGAAGGAAATCCACACACAAAGTTAACAGAGATGCAGTTTTACACCAATCTTTTAAAAGATGTATTTGCTGGTCTGTTATTCTCTTGTAGTTGACTTTGACATGTACATTTTTGCCTTGGATAGCAATTATTTCCTACCTGGGCTCTCCTCAGTTTAATTAATAGCCTTAACTTTCTAAGAAAGAAGAGATTTGATATTTACAAGTGGCACAAAAAAAAAACTAGCCTTGGGGGGCATGTTTAAAAAATGTAGTCAAAGGAGAAAATGGGCTTGGATCAGGGAACAAGATTCACAAACTATGTGAGACTTGCTTACTCTCAATAAATCTGGAATTAAATAGGGAAGGAAGAAAAATATAAATATAAGCAAGGGAAATACAAACACAGTGTGAAAGAAGTACATAGCTCAGAAAATTTAAAAATTGCTATAAAATAGCTCATATCCAGGAGAATAATCAAGAGAGGTGGTGTTGAATTATATAATTGTCTGTGAATTTTATGATATATAGAGCAAGTGTATTCTTAGCAGAAAAAGCCAGGAAACATAGACATACCATGAGAGAGAGAGAGAGAGAAAGAAAGAGGAAGGAAGGAAGGAAGGAAGGAAGGAAGGAAGGAAGGAAGGAAGGAAGGAAGGAAGGAAGGAAGGAAGGAGGAAAAATTCAAGGGCTAAAGAGTAAGAAGTGAGAAATAAAACTGCAATGTATTGGGAAGTAAAATAATATTACTGGGTGATAAAAATGAGAAAAGTCAGGCTGGCCAAATAGCTCAGCAAGCAGATGCAGGGACTGGGGTTCAATCCTCAGGCCTGCCATGCCAGCCCCACCCCAGGGCATGCTGAGACAGCAATTTAGACTAGGCCTGGTGCCGCATGCCTATAATCCCAGCTCTTGGGAGACTGTAAACAGGAGGACCACTGCAAGTCTCATCTAGCAGTGGGACCCTGAACACCTTGTAGACCCTTCCCTAAGACACAACAAAAAGAGAAAGAAAAGTGAGGAAGTGTGTACTGTAGTGTACATCTAGAAAAGAAGTTAAATTTTACCATGAATGGAAGGTTTTTAGGTTAAAAATAGAGTTTATTAAAGTTTAAAAATACATGCAGCATAGAGGAGGAGAAACTAGTATATGAACCAATGGAAAACTAAATACAATCCTGACAGAAAGTAACGAGGTTCAGTATACCAAGAAATCGCAATCTTTCTGACCACCATGAGCCAATCTGAGATAGAAACATACACCTATGAGCTACCCATTTCATGATGCAGAATCTTTTAAGAGTCTGGGGGAGATTTTATTGCATAAACAGAAACTGCCTCTTTTCACACTTCTTACAATTTTCCTCTTGCTTTTAAAAATAATGTTTCTGGTTTATTCAGAAAATGTCTCGTCTATTTATGATTAAGTAGCTTCCCCTTGCCTTTCAGCTGTTCAAGATTTAGTTCCTCTTGGACAGGATCAAATATCATGGCGTAGATCTTGAAGAAACAAGAGACAGAAAGAAAGTGAAGCACAGCAGAGAAGGCATGTGGGCTTGGTCCTTCTGACTCACCACTGAAATGATTCCCTGTTCTCCATTCTAAACAACAGTTTTAGGATTGAAAGAGTAGCTAACAGGTTTGAAGTCCATCCATCCATCCGCCAGCCAAATTCAGACTACCTCCAAAAGTACTCAGCTTTCAACACCTGCTCTGCACCAGGCAATAGGCTAAGATTTCCACATACAAATTCTAAAGCACGCAGCCACCTTCGTGGGTAGCTCTCAAGAAATCATCAAGATTTCTCAACAGTCTTGTTAAATACAGATCTCTGGATTGCATCTCCAGCAATTCTTATTCATCCAGGTGGGAAAAGAGCCTAATAGTTTGTATTTCCAGTAAGTTCCCAGATGATTGTGGCAATATTAGGTCTGAGGCCACATGCTGAGTCACTAACATACGGAAGATATCATATTACCCCTAATGCAGACCTACCCTACTAGAAAGGCTGAAGAAGTTCTATCATGCTAACATTTTCTCCACTGTTCTTAGTCTTAAGGATAGCAGCAAATCTGGACATATTCTTAGCCCCCATTCTTGTTAGAACAAAGCTCTCAGCAGTACTTATTAGCTCCGTGGGGTTTTTGTAAACACAGGCAACACATTAAAATCATCAAGGAATATTATCTAAATGTAAGGTGCTGATGCGAACTCTGTCTCCTAGCAACTGAGACACAGTCCTGGGGGTTTGGTAACAGGAGCAGGGAGAACACATAAGGGACCAGTACTCCTTGAAAATCCAGGGGATAATACTGTGCATCGTACAGGATTAAGAAACTCTTGTTTAGCCAGAGACTGCATGAACAAATTACTGAAAAGCCATTAAGAAATAAGAATAGTCACCAAGTGTTTTTCTGCCTTTTAAAAGTCATAAAATATGACAAGAATCCACACAACACAGTCTTCAGTAGTGTGGCAAAGAAGCTGCAAGATTCTGAAGATCTGACTATTAATTACTGTGAGGTGGGACCAGGAATCAAACACAGGACCTCACACTTGCCAGACATGACTACTAAATTGAAGTTTAGAAGCTAATACTCAAATTTAAATGCTTTATCTGGACCTGTATCTTTTTATGTTCACTTTAAAAGAGTATCACTGAGTACACTTAGAATTCACCAGATTCTGTGATGTCATGGGAGGTGTCAGAGTATCAGTTAAAACTGAAGGAAATCCTGGAGATCGTACTGCAAAAGGAGAAACAAAGGCCCACAGAAGGCACATGAATAATCCAAAATGTCACAGCAAATTAGTTTTGAAATGAAAAGCACAACTGTCTGTCTCTGGAGTTCCTGCCAACTCTATTCCTCTTCATCTCATTTCTACAATAGAACACAGAGAGGCACAGACTGAGGACAGTCGGAGAAGGTAGGTGAAAAGGAACACGAGAGAAATGGAGCATGCTGCTAAAGAAAGAAATGGAAACCAACAGACATCACCATGCTAGGCGGCACTTGACAGATTTCTTAAAGCCCTAGTGATAACTTCATCATAATTATCTGCTTTATTTAAACCAAAATTTTCAGTCATTCAAGTTCAACCATCAAATACTTCATACAGCATTCTGTGGTAGAGCTCATGTGTGAAAAATAGGTAGAAGGGAAACGCCAAGAAAAGAGAAATATGGTAAAGGGAGAGAAAATATTCACTTCAGAGAGATGAATGAGTAAGTTGGGATAGTTGGACTGAGAATAGCTGGGCTCAGATAAGAGCTATATAAGAAAACTCAATTATACCTCATCATTTTAATAGACCACATGCATAATACTGTTTTTCAATAAGCTCTACTAACGTATCAAGGAGAATCTTTTGAAAAATTTCCAAGAACATGATAACACTAAGCCTCCTCCAGGACCCAGAAGTTTCCAACTAAGGAACAGGAAGAAAAGGATATTTTATTTATGCAATTTTTTAATGCTATACATTTATTTATTTATTTATTTATTTATTTATTTATTTATTTATTTGACAGAAGTGGGATTTGAACTCAGGCCCTTGCACTTACCAGGCAAGTGCTTATTCTACTGAGCAATCTCCCCGGCCCCTCCTTTACTAGACTCATTTATATTTTTTTCTCCTGCTGCACAGTGGGACAAGGGGAGCTTGGCTCCTCATCTTTTGCCCTCCAGGGAACCTTAAACTTGCATTTCAAGTTTGCTCCATAGCACTGCTGAAGGCACAAAAAATAGATTTGGGATTCTCTGTGCTAGGTATATATTTTTAAAGTAGTACATATGCAAAAAACAGAAATCTTCATCACCTGGAAATCTCTTAGTCCTAAATGTTCCATTTGAGTCCAGTTTTTATTTTTTTAATTTCTTTTTCCAGAACTAGAGATTGAACTCAGGCCCTTGCACTTGCCAGGGAAGTGCTTATTCCACTGAGCCATCTCCCCTCACCCACCCCTGTTTTTTCTTTTGGCAGAACCTGGGATTTAACTCAGGTCCTTGCACTTGCCAAGGAAGCACGAGTCTAGTTTTTAAAACTACCAGGAAATGCTGTGATATGACAGTAGAAGAGAACAACTGGAAAGAAATCTTATTGAATGCATCACATCTCAAACTTTTCAATCTATTGACTCCATTGGCTGCAACAAAACTGGACAGAGACTGCTCTAATTTTTTAAATAGGCTGTTCGTATTCCACATGAAGCACTTTCATGCTGTTCCCCATCCCACTTCAGCCCTTTTCTCTGACAAGGGAGAGATCACTAATCTAAGTGAGCTGGCTCTGACTCTAAACTCTCGATTTCATTTACTTTATGTATAGAGAGATTGTGTCATCAAACTGCCCATGCTGGCCCCTCACTCGCAGTTCTGCTATCTCAGCCTCCTAAGCAGATGGGCTAATAGGTGTGCCCAACTGCACCATGGCTTTAGAAAGAACCCCCTCTCTTGTAATCCCTTCAGTGCTAAGCCAGATCTGCTTCCCAGCACAGAAGACAGCTGTGGTCTGGAACATTCTTGGCTCCTGAGGAGAATATCAGGACCCCACACTATACCACGCCAGTCCTACAGCTCACCACACATACTGGCTCCTGAGAGGAGGGGATGGGGTCAAAAGCCCACCCACTGCAGAATCCAAAGGTTGCCTACCATCTTGGTGCAACCAAAGATCTGTCTCCCAGAGAGAGATCCAGCAACACTGGACGTATTCATTAGGCAGCAAAAGGTTTCCATTTGTCCCCGTTGTCTGAGTGAATAGTCCTGTGAAAGCTCACTGGGAAAAATTTCCATCAGGGCAAGGCTTGGGCATGGTCATTAAAATAAAGACTGAGCCCCTCTCTGTAAATCCTGCATCATCCCCTGTACATAAGAACTACGTGACACATATGGGTATATATGAGTACTATATGAGTTAGCATGTTGGATATCCTTAGATTCCAGGCTCTGACCACAGCACTGTACACTACAAAATTAATCTTTCTATCATTCTTCTGTTTCTATCTTCTGCTGTGTAATAGAAAATCAAATTACTGACTCTGATAATACTTCATTTTCTACCGGACTGTCTCTTTTAAAAACGTCTATTATGGGCTGGGGAGATAGCTTGGCAGTCTAAGTGCCTGCCTGGAAAGCTCAAGGACCCAAGTCTGATCCCCAGGACCCCATACTATGCCAGCCCTGGAACCCTGGGCACTCCTAGCTGGCCACTGAGACTAGGTGATGGGTGCATGCCACTGGCGAGGCTGAGACAAGAAGACCACGACAAGTCCGAGCTGCATAGCAAAACCCTGTTTCAATAAATAAATATTTCTTTTTTAAAAGAAAGTACTAAGATGAAAAATAATAATTTTAGATACACACACACACTATTATAGGAATTTTTATTTTTACATGACAATTGAAGCCAATAAATAAGTTCTGAAGTATTGATAGTACTGGGAAACCAGCGTGATTATATATTTTTATCAGGAGTAGAAGTGATTATTAAAGTTTCTACAGGAAAGTTTAGCAAACTCAGTTTAGCAAACAGTGATAACTACTTCATATGCTCTCTTCTTTGTTTGCACCACTTAGGATTGAACTGAGGGACTTACACAGGCCAGACAAACACACAGCCACTAAGCTAAGTCCTAGCCCAGGCAACACTCCCTTTAATGAAGAAGTGAAGAAGCGCACCCAGAAGTATGTGAAAGCCTCTTCACCACAATGAAATGCAAAGGGGAAATTCAGGAAAATTACCGAGGTGAAACGGGTCATAAAAACAAAAAGTTGGGCAGACAGCTCAGTGGACTGAAGCGCCTGCTTAGGCAGGCTCAGTGAGCAGGGTTCAATCCCTGGCGCGTGGTGCAGGCCCCATGCCCAGGGTAAACTGAGACTGCAACTGAGACTGGCCTTGGTAGCCCACGCCTGTAATCCCAGCACTGGGGAGGCTGAAAATAAAATATGATTAATATCTAATGGTGTTAAGCACTATAAGGAACATAGGTAAGGAAGGAAAACAAAACTGCTGCTAGGGTCACTGCGATGTTGCAATTTTAAAGAAAAAGTTTATGTAGTGTCTCTGCAAGATGGCATTAGGGCACAGCATGCCTCTGGTGAGGGCCTGAGATCGCATGAAACATCTGGCATAAGAACATAACTACTATCAAGTGAAAAAAGCAAAAAGCCTGCTCCTGACTAATTCCTATGTTACAGTCTCAGTTTTCTATAAACCTGTGGTAAAAAACATTGTCTATAGCTTCTGGGATGTGTTGTTTTATAATTTCCTCATCCTTTGATTTAATTACTATACAATAGATGTGAATTGTAGCCACGCATTTTTTTTTAAGAATCAAAAAAAGATACTCCAAAATGAATCACAGAATCTACTCAAACCCAGTGTTTAATTTTAATACATCACTATATTTACCAAAGCCAAAATATAATGTGCTGTCATCTTTCTAAATAACTTAGCTTCAGATGTTCTTTGAAATTCTCAACTTGAGAGCATGAAGAATCTTTAAAGCGGATGACGTTGCTGTGATTTTAAATTGGACATTTCACTCCATATTTAGTGAATATAAAATCTTGGGAACTTCACTGAGTTCTAAAGTCCTCTTGTTTAATTACAGAAGAAAAGCTGTGCAAATGTGAAGCACCTTAGTGTATCGCATCTAACCATATTGCAGCACTTTGTCATATGCTGATTTCCATTCATTGGATAATAGATTCATCCTATTTCTCCATTGAGAATATTGAGTGAATAGCAAATAATATGACAAAAGGGAGAAAGCCTGGTTCTAAAGTTCAACTAGAACCAAACGGCATTTGAAAATCCAGTTTTAATCCACCGAGTGTCAATCATCATACAAAAGCATAGTAATTGCTACGCAACACCAAACCACATCACATATTTTGACTTCCAAAAGGGGCACTCAAAATAAATATGGCAATGAGTGAAGCTTGAGGCACTATCTTGTCAGCTACTGACATATCTTCAGCCCTGGTACCAGCAAGTCAAATTCTCTCACTGAACTAAATCAATTAATTAATTAATTAATTCAAATTCAAAAATTCATATTATGGACAGAGAATAAAGTAGCATCCCAGGGAAACAAACAAACAAAAAATCTTAATTTACCAATCAAACAAAAACTCACCAGCAAATGTGACGGTTTTGAGAGAATCTTCCAAAAATACCCTTTCCATTTAAAGACAGAGCATCAACAAATGGTGGCCAGACGTGTGCTTTCTCTCCAAAGAGGATGATAAAACCTGGGCAAGTAGGCTTTAAGCCCAAAACTGCTTTCACTGAGCAATATAGTTCATGTGATCCCTGGTACATGCACCTATAGTGAACCAAGTTCTTCAATATCAGTGCACTACTCCCTCCTGACTGAGCCCTACTAGCGTATAGGCTGCATGTGGATTAATTACACATCTGCTGTTTTCACCTGCTAGGCCAGGGGATCTTTGGCAACAGGCTCCTTACTTTAGTAATCTCCCTAAAAGGCATACAGAACATATAAGAGATGCTTGATAAATAACGATGTTATGACCCCTCATTTTACTCAGCTTTAGTATGTATCAAACTCAACTGAACTCAGAGTGAAGAATTGTGCTTTGTCTGCAGTCAGATCCAGGCCTTTCCACTCATGGACACAATGTAGCCCAGCGAGGAGCTATTAGATCCACTGGTACTAACAGATTGCTTCTGGCGGCTCACAGATGTGCCATGACATTAAAATGTGGGCCGATGACAACTTCTAGCTTTAAGAAAGAGTTTTGGATGTGTTTGTGAATTATCTTGCAGAGACCAAGTAAAAGACTCCACATCCACACCACATCATCTGGGTTTAGGGCTACCTCAGCCCCCAGACTCACACACATCACCTGCTCTGTACTTGCTTTGCTTCTGCAATAAGGAGAGCCCTCAACTGCATCCAGAGCTCATGTGGTGCCCAGAACCTCCCCAAAATCCTCGAAACTTTGCAGAGTCAGCTTTCATTCCACAAAGCAAAGACAGGAATGGTGAAAGGAAGCAAATGAGGACAGGAAAAGTGAGACATGGACAGATGCTGCACATGTTAGTCACTAAGGTGAGGAGATAATCTGGCTTGTAACTGAGGATAGGCATTAAATCTCATAGGCCATGGGCCCATGAGATAGCTCAGCAGACTAAGCACCTGCTTTTGCAAGAGCAGGGACCAGGGTTCGATACTTAGTCCCAGTAGTGTGCTGGCCCCACTGCTGGAGCACACTCTGCTAGAGACTGAGTCTGGGTGTGGTGGTGCAAGCCTGTAATCCCAAGTAAACAGGAGGATCACACCGAGTCCAATCTGAGTAGTGAGACCCTGTACCAAGTACATAAATGGGAAAAAAAAAAAAATCACACAGGCCTTTGTTCCCTTTTACTACACATACCTATGTCCCACTCTAGAATAGTTAAATTGCCATCTTTCCAGCTGGAATTGAGATAATAGCACTTTCAAGAGCTTTCTGACTGATTCCATTATGTTCCCTAGTTATACATCATTGACTACTTTGAAAACTAAAGATTGAGCATCTACCTGAAATTATAGATCCCTAAGAATAAATGGCAGGGAGATGGAACACGTGGGCTTTGGGGAGAATTCGAGACTTCGAATGAGATATTAATAAGGCAACTGATGCAAATGAAGTACTGCTGTTTTGCTCTTAATGACTTAGCTTTTGGTAGGTTTACGATAGTTGTAGAAGATGTAAACATTTGGCAGAAAGGGAGACAAAGCTAAATGAGAAGCTTTTCATTGTGTCTGTAAGGATGCTTGTACAGAATTTCTCAAAATTAAAAGTCAAAATCTATTTTTTTAAATTTTAAAGAAAACAACACATTGAACTAGTGGACTTACCTCATTCTGCAGATGGGATTACTTTCCAGCATCTTGGGAAGTAGCCAACCTGTGTGGAATCACCCCAGGAAACCCAGTGTGACCCTGAAACTAACTTCTAGCTAAAGACCCATTTGTCACAGAGAAAACAAGATATTGAGACTTCTTGGGTGTGCTAAGAAAGCCTGCTCTACAAGACTGAAGAGGAAGATCTCACTCCCTCCTTAACAGCCTTGCCACAGAGGAGCAGGAGAGCAGCAGGACGCACCTCCAGCAAAACCAGGCTGATGAGCAGAGATAGGGCAGCAAGCTTGGCTTGGTGATAAGCGCCAATGAGAGCCCACAAAACTTCTTTTTTTCTCTTACAAGAGCCCACTCCTTCTGGCTCTGAGAACTTTCCCAAATTACAGGAACAGAAAATGAGGCTGGGGGCCTTCTGTGGTTTCTCCAGTTTTCATCTTTTATGCATTGCAAATTCTTCTCACTGAGAAATTCTTGTTGCTATTTATATAAAATGATGCCAACCATTACTCACTCTCCTTCAACCTTGCCATTTATTTCATCAAGTCTGAAGCTTAGCAAATGCATAAATGCTTTAAAAATAATCAAATAGAGACACTCGTTTCATTTCAAGGTGGTTGTTTTTTGGCATGTATTTTTTCCCCCACAGGAATACTGGAGTTGACAGGTACTTGCACTAAAAATTTACTTCACCACCTGCTAGCTGAAATATTGCTTTCATGGATTTATATTGTATTAAAGGTCACTGGCTGTTTAAGTCTTAAACAGTTTTAATCATTCTAAAAGTCTCTTAACAGTAAGAAAAGGAAGCTCAGAACAAACAGCAGCAGGGACTCTAATTAAAAGGGCCAATTCACCTAATTTTATTTGGGGTTAATTATTCAGGATTCACTCTTTGATGTGTAAGGAATAGCAATTAGTAATTTTAGTGATTTGAGAATCATTGGAGGTGTAATCAGTTAAAATGAGTGAGTGTTTACAACACAAGATGGTGAATTAGTTTCTCTCAGCTGGAGAACAGGAACATCAGGCTCCAAGAGACCCATGCTAAGGGCTTCAGACCAAAGCGATAACATTCACTTCAAAATAAAACACGTGTCAACAGCCATGGAGCACTCTGCTTACTCTTAACTAAGACAAGCTGCAGAAGCTTCTGGAAACGTTCTTTCACCAGATCACCATTTTTACAGGGACCAACTCTACTGGGATCTTGCCACGATGGTCACCACAAAGGCATTACATTTAAAACTCTAAATTAACGTACCACTTACTAATAGTGCAGGACCAAAGTTATCATGGAGTTCTCTGATTCCTTGTCTATATTTCCTTTCTTCTTCTTCTTTTTTTAATGTATTTAGTATAGGATTTAGAGGGTCAACAGTGTCTCAGTATGCAGATCAGACTCATAGTGATCCTCCTGTTTTCAGCCTCCCAAGTGCTAGGATTATGGGCATGCACCACCATACCCAGTCTCAATCTCAATCTCAGCACACCCTGGGGGCAGGGCCCTCACAGCATGCTGGGGATTGAACCCTGGCCCCTGAACTCTGCCTAAGCAGGCATTTTAGTCCACTGAGCTATCTGTTTGTTTGTTTGTTTGTTTGTTTTCCACTGAGCTATCTGACCAGCCCTCATATCTGTATTTCTGAGGGCTGGCTGAACCTCATTAGTTGAACTTATAGCTCAGTACCCAAAACTAAATTTAGGTACATTCATCCACAGACCAGCAGATTTCCTGCATGGCCTCCATTTTTAAAAATATTTTTCATCGCAATTTTCCAGGTCAGAAAGGTTGAAAATATACTTTTGGTCCCAAACAACAACTCTGACCCTAAGGAACCCTTATTAAGTTACACCAATCCATTTCCTGTCCTTCATCTCCAATGCCTCCAAAATATCTAATACCTCACATCTGTACTAATAACATAGTCTCCGTTCTGACTAAAATATCACCTTCCAAACCACCTGATATATTGTACATGCTGCCAGTTTGAACATTTCCACTGATGCCCCTCTCCTCACCACAGTCACAGAGGAAAAGCAATCTTGAAAGAGGACAACGTTGGTGGACTCCCATTTCTGGCTTTCACAATTCATCACAAAGCTACAGTAATCAGAACAACATGGTACTGGCATGAAGACAGATATAGAGACCAACCAAAGGGATGGAAAGAGCATGTAGAAATAACTCTCGCACACAGGGCTAATCACATCTGTGGCAATCAGTGCATAGCTTTGGAGAAATGTAGTTGGTGAGAAGCAGACATGCAGGACAGACTTCTCTCAGAGATTCCCAAGTTGTCCCAGTATCTGAACCGAATGGAAGAAATTCTCTAAGAGCATGAGTCTGATGAGGAAATAGAAACAGCCCAGGTTCAAATACACCTCCTTAAATATTCTCAACAGCATAGTCTTTTGAGATTCCTGCTGCAAAAATGTAGCCTGAAGTTCTTAAATTTGAGAATGCTCACTTCTTTTTATTGGTACCTGTTATTAATATATATGTCTGGAATACAGTGTGATAACGTCATACATGTAGACCAAGCATAATCATTGGATATGGCTAATGAATATTTCCATCTCCTTAAACATCAATCATTTCTGTGTGCTATGAATCTTCAGATACTTCTTGTTATTTTTTAAATGTATCAGAGATGGTTGTGGACTGCAGTCACCCCGCTAACTGCCCTGATAATTTTTTCTATTTAATTGCACTTCAGTGTCTTGCAGATATTTTCTGCCTATTCCCTTCAATTACCCTTTCAAGTCTCTAGTGACTATGATTCCACTGTCCCGTGAGACAGATTTGCTTTGTGGGGTGCACATCCTATTTCTGTGCCTTGCTTACTTCATTTGGCATCGTTCTATACTGCTGCAAAAAAAAAAAAAAAAGAAAAAAGAAAAAAGAAAATGTAATTTCTTTTCCAGATGAATATTATTCCATTGTGTACACATATACTACACATTCTGGTCCATTAATCCACTGATGAGCACTCTAGTTGACTCATATTTGAGGCAATACGAGACTATACTTTTCTCCAATGAATGTATGTCATGCTTTTTTGGTTTTGGATTTTGTGCCACCATGCTGTTTTGGTTACTACTCTGTAATGTGTTTTTGAATCTAACTTTTGCTTTTCCTCTGGATGGCTCTAGCACTCTGGATGTTTTGTGCTTCTTCAACAATTTTAAGATTTTTCTCCTATTTTTTTTGAAGAAGCTATAAGTATTTTGAAGGGGACTTCATTGAATCTATATGCTGCTTTGGGTAGCAGGGTCATTTTAATAATGTTACTCTGTTCAATGTGAACACAGAGTATTTTCCTTTTCATGCATGTCATCTTGAATTTCTTTCATTAGAATTTTATAATTTTTACTGCAGACATCCTTTATATTGTTGTTTACATCTGTTCCCAGCTATCATGAAGAGGAATGCTTTCCCACTTTCTTTTGTAAGAATCTTCCATTTTGTTAGTCCACGTACCTGGCATTCTGCATGAAGAGCTCCCCTTGATACCTGAATTACTAAGAATAGGTTCCTGTTCCTTCTCTCCACCAAGACTGCTTTGTCCTCTGTCTCTTCATTTCTGAACTCAAATGATTCCTCAAAGCCCAGGTCACCTGCCACTGTATACAGCTGTCCTTGGCCATGTGCATGAGCCTCTTACCTCACGGTCCTGTGTGCCCTTGTCGGCCAGGTGTTCCATCAGAGCAGCACCCTTTCCTATGTCTTATGGAGTTGAAATGAAGAAGAAATGAGAATATAAAATATCTGGTGGGTGCATGGATCACTGACAAGGGAGCAAGTGGAGTTCTGGACAGATCCTTACATTTTAACAGAAAACTTAAGGAACTGTGTGGTGATGATGTGACAGCATGTGTGCGTGGGTCTACAGCTGTCAGGTGGTGGGGAACGGGGAGAGAGAATGAGTGGGGTGAGGAGAGGAAGGGGATACAGTGAGAGGATGAGGCAGGAATTCAAAGTCTAAAAAGGAAGACCCAACTGAACATCACAGGGCTATTGCCTTGGTCAGTCCCACAGTAGGGTGAACTTTTCCCCCTTTTTTAAAGACAGGTTCTTGCTATGGCATTCAGGTTGGTCATGAGTTCACTATGTAGCTTAGGCTGGCCTTAAACTCATGGCAGTTCTCCTGCCTCAGTCTCCTGAGTGCAGGAATTACAGGGGTTTGTCACCATGCCTGGCAGGTGAGATATTAAAAAACAGCACTTTCAGTCATGCTTGAACCATTGGCCAGATACGTGAACTTGAGACACATCAGGGAATTTCTGAGTCTCAATTTCTTTATAAAATGAGAAAATCAGCACTTGTCATTTATACTGCCCATGGCTGTACAGATCAATATAGATAAATTTAAAAATGCTTTTAGTGGCAGGCACAGTGGCACATGCCTGTAACTTACAGCACAAGGGAGGAGAAAGCCAAAGGATTCTAAACCAAAGCCTTGCCTAGGCAACTTAGCAAGACCCTGTCTGAAATAAAATATCCAAGAAAATGTTTTTAAACTTATACTGTTCTGCATAAGTATAAATTGTTTTCACTGTGAGGTGGCCTCGTATGAGACTTAGTAATCACATTCTTCACAAGCATTCAGAGACTTAAAGCCAAAATATAATCATTTATCAAGTACATGCTATATTCTACATGGCTCAGCTGGCCATTACTGCCAGAGAGGGTTTTTTGTTGTTGTTGTTGTTTTTGTTTTTTATTTTTGTTTTCTTATTTTAGGGAAGGGTCCATAGGGTGTTCAGGGTCTCACTACTAGCTCAAACTCCTAGTGGTCTGCTGTTTACAGCCTTCCAAGAGCTGGGATTACAGGTGCATGTCACCATACCCAGTCTCAATGTCTGTCTCAGCATGCCCTAGGGTCGGGGTTGCATGACAGGCCCAGGGATTGAACTGCCAGCACCTCTTCCTGCTTGCAGGCTCTTTAATCCACTGAGCTATTTGGCTGGCCCTTGCAAGAAAGTTAACAGTAGACAGACAGACAGACAGACAGACAGACAGACAGACAGACAGACAGACAGACAGAGACAGAGACAGATGACACACAAACAGAGACCAAGAGAGGACAGACAGAGACACACACAGAGATAGTGAGACAGAGAAACACAGTATCAAAGCAGCAGCCACATTAACTCCCAGCAGCCAAAAAAACAAGTATCATGTTCTCCCTGGAATGTGTGGAGATCTTGGAAATGAGCCACACCAGGAGTTCTGAAGTGGCCATAACTCGCCCACCAAGCCCTCTGCAACTCATTAACCCAGCATTTCTCTGGGTCTGGGCAGATTAGCAAGTCACTTTATTTCCCTTAATGAACGAACTGTTCTTGAACAAAATATGCAAGGCATAAACAAGCTATTGTGAAACATGTACCGGGGTAGCTTTGTCCTCAATATCCAGTAACATCACGGAGTCCAAATAACGCTTTCAACCAGGCACGGGTGAACGTGTCCCACTGCCTTTTGCTTATTCAAAGATGTGCCCATTTTTGCCCATTGTTCTCTATAAATCCACAGTGAAGTTATTAAGTCCCACATCTGGAAGGAGGTTCAAAGTCCTTCAAAGTCTATTATATTGCTCATCATTCATGCGATGAGATTTTTAAAATTAGAATAAGGAGCTCAAAAGTAAAGGTGTTCTCCTTAAGAAAAAAAAAAAAATCAAATCCTGTCCCAAGGGAGGCTCTCCAAGACCCATCACTCCTTGTATTTCATCCACTCAGCTTCCTACACACATTTACATTAGAAAGTCCTCTAATAAAAGACAACCTTACATTGAAAAGTTTGCTGGCATGCTCCAGGCAGTGGTGCAGGCACCTTGCTATTTTAACAGAGCTGTCCTGCCAGTCTGAAGACATAATTCAGCCAACCAAGGAGCTTATCCCTTCCTCCTGCTTCATCTGGCCCCCTGCCTGAGAATGCCTTTCATTTTGGAACGCTGAGGATTTATCTCTGGCTTCTCTTCCTCCAATAATAATTCCAGCTGTCCGAGCTTCAAGTTTAGTGAGCTCAGCCCTGGCATTCAACGACCTCCGTATGTCTCATCCTTAAGAGCATTTGTCCCAGGTCTGCTGCCAAGGACATGGTGGCAGTAACCTTCCTGGCACCTGAGCATGCAGTCTCATGCTTCATCTTATAAGCAGACCCACTTCCTCAGTTATTTCTCCAAAAGCACACAAAAGTTCCTTGACTTAACTGACACTAATGACACAACTATATACACTCACATAAAAATCAGATCAAAAGAAAATTAGAATAGAATACAGAAGTTCAACATTATAACAGTAAGTAAACTAAGGCCAGTTGACCAAATCCCACCTACCTCCTGCTGTTGTAAATAAAGCTTTATTGGAACAGATCCACTCGCTACCTATGCTGCTTTTATAGTCATGGCACCAAATGGCGAGGGTAAGTACCCTATAATCCACAAACCCTAAAATATTTACTATTTTAATATAATAAAAACTCGCTGAACCAGACCTAGTGCCCTAACTTACTTTACAGATGATAAAATTAAGATTCACTAAGATTACACAGTATTCTCAGTAAGAAAAATTTTAAAAGCAAAATACCTAAAGAAGTGCAGGGGGCGCACTGGGTGTATACATACTTGGTGACTACTAATCCTTTCTAGCATTTCATGGGAAATTTTATGCACCTTTCATATGGTACTATGCTGAGATTCTTCTCTTTTTCTTACAGTGTTGGCCTTGAAGAACTCAGCCTCTGAGAAAAGGAACAGATTCACTCACAGATCATTTCCAGATATCACTGTAAGTGTGTTAGCTTTCCACTGCAACAGCAATATATTATCACAAGTGCTAGTGCTTAACAGGACAAACACATTCATCACGGTAGGGCTCTATCCATCAGAGTCCGCCATGGCTATCACTGGGCTGCAATCGCGGTATCCATAGCGACTGTTTGCTTTCTGGAGTATCCATCCCTCTCGTATCCATCTTCTACCCACAGGCAGCCCTCTTTCCTTTGACTGAAGGACCTTCCTTCACTCTTCAAAACCAGCAAAAGCTCACTGAGTTCTTCTCCAAATTCTGTCACTCCTAACACCTCCTCTTTGTCCCTCTTCCATTTCTAAGGACCCCCAGTATAACAGTGGTCCCACTGATGCGCCCCAGGATAATTTCCCTATCTGGGGTTGGCTAATCAGCAAGCTTAATCACAGTGTGTCTGTCATGCCCCTTTGCCATGTGACCTAGCACAGCCACACATCAGGAGCAGCAGCAATGAGGTCCTAGTATCTTGGTGGGCCACCATTCAGCTGGCCACAAAGCACTGCAGTGGGGAGGAAAGCCGTCCCAAAGTGCAGGGGATACCAGCAGGGAGGAACTCGTCCACACAGGTCCAAGGTCCACATTGTACAATGACTGGTACTTCACACAGGTTTCGGAGATACTTTTCAGATCTCAGCACATGAAATTAAACCTCTCCATTAGGTCAACAGTAAACCTGAACACTGAATTTAAATCATCACTCAGCCAATTTGGGTTGCGACCAGAAACAAAAAGAATAAAGTTGGTAGGCCAAGGTTCCCCTGTATTTATCTCTAAATTCAATGATAGTAAATAAAGCAACTGTGTTTTCTTCCATGCACTTTATTCTTTCCTTTTTGTACTTTTCATCTTGCTACCACATTTAGGGAAAATCCCCACTAGACATTAGATTGAAGTAATTTAGGCTGCACATCTGAGTTAGAAGTTCAGCCAAGCTAGATACATTCTTTCCCTGTGGGAATGCTTTTCTTAGCTCCACTTAATGGATAAAGAAAATACGTTCGAGAAAGATTAGGAATTGGCCCAGGGTGTCCCACATCTGAGCCAAGGCCTAGAGAAAGTTACCTCATTTCTTTGAACCTCACAAAGAATGATGAATATTAGTGCAGGGCTTCTATGAAAGTTCACAAAAATATGACTTAAGAAGGAAGGTGACATAGAAAAAAACATGAATGTTATGATTCAGTAAAAACTGTAGCTATATGGAATACATGCATATACCTGACTTGATACAAGGCATTTTAAGTTTATTTAACTCTGCAGAGAAAAGAACACTCATAGGCATAAAAACAGGAGCCTCTACCAGTACCATGATAGGGACCAAAGTTACAGACTGGTATGGAAAAAGCATAGAGCTTCATGAAAACATGTCACCAAAGGTGGATCACCAGAGTGTGCACAACAGATACTGTGAAAGGGAAAGGAAAAATTGTGATGGGAAAAAGGACAAAAGAAAGAAGGAAAAAAGATACGTGCATGTATCTACACAGGATAGCTTAAAAAACTGTAACACTGATTTCTGCTGGTCTTTTAAAAGGAGCAGTTAATGATTAAATGTTTTTCTTTTTCTTTTCTTTTTAATTTTTTATAACTTTGTCGCTGTTATTTTACAACCAATTTTGCAGGTTTGTATCTGGTAACCTCAACAACTAATTTGAAGATAACACCACTCAATACAGCAAGCACTGTTTCATTCCTATTACTTTGTTTAATTACATTTTGTACTGTTTCTAATGGTTTTCTTTTTCTTTCTTTCTTTTTGCTTTTTTTTTTTTTAACTATTTTGTATTCTTTAAAAAGTAAAAACAGTAAGAGATGTTGTTTTGTTTCCAATAGACTATGCCCCTGCCCGGTTTCACAACCCTGTAGTTACTCTAAGAGCAAATGAGCTTGCAAAGCTTCTGCGTAAAAGTAATTATCTACGTGTGATGGGGTGAAAGGCAGCCTGTCACTGCATGGAACAGGGAATGAGCCTGAAGCCTACACCTCACCACCACATTAAAAATGAACCTTTTAGTATTCAGAGACCCCTTGGCCTTCCAGGGCTATTCTCCCTCCCAAAGCTATGATCATCCACAGGGCAAGTAAGGGCTCATTTTATGTCCACAGAGGAACACCTAGGATTGGAAAGCCACGCACACCCATTCAGGAAGCCCTAAACTATTTCATGGAAAAGCTGGTTCCCTGGGACTTCAACCTGTGCCTCAAGGGCTAGTAGGATGAGAATACGTGAGAAATGTGTGACCTGGTTACTGTTAGCTGAGATGCAGGTGATCCAGCAATCTGTCTGAAATTGAGGTGTTCATCCTTCCCACCGTTTACAATAAAAACCAAGTAAAATACCAGGTTACCAAGACGGAAAATTCCCACCATTAGCAATAGAGTCAATACACCAAAAAGAAAAACAAGAGATCCAGTCACAGGAACTACACACCTTCCTATTAGGAGGAAGTACACACAGGTTCCCACAGAGAACCCGTTCCCTCTGAATAGAGCTAAAGATGCAGGAAATAGTTTGATAGCAACACTATATTACTTACACAAAACCAAACCAGATTATTTGTTTGTTTATTAGATCCTGGCTTCAGGCACATTGTTCTAAGCTAAGAGCTCTTGACAGAATCCAATGCAGGCATTCTTTGGAATAAGTCTTTTGTGATGGCATTGTATAGTATTTATCCTCTTGAAAACATTTGGAAAAGCAGCCACACAGAAGGATTAAACCCAATCTTCAGACCCACCTCACTAAAAGGGTCCAGTTTATTTCACACAGACTTAACCAGGACACATGAGCTTCTCCACACACACCAGATCTGAGTTGCACATGTGGAATGGCTCTCCCTAACCCCCATCCACCCATCCTTGTCACAAGCCAAATTCCAGATCCTGGGTACCCATGGATGAAAAGGAATGCAGGGTGCTCTAGAAATGGAATTCCACTAGATTTTATTCCTGTGGGTCACTAAGTGGGGAGAATACGCTCCTGCTTTAATATTTACTGATATATCATAGGAAATATTGTGAAAAAAATAAATTTCCAGAGAATATCATATATCATTTGATTTCAGGTACCGCTAATTCCAAAAGCCTCACAGCAATGAGCTGGGTTCTAGTTTGTAAATATATTTATTTTTCATCGTAAGGCTTTTCCAGCTTGAAAGCACGTCAGAAACCATGGCAGTGTACGTAATTCAGATTCTCATCCTACCTTCTCCTATGTCCAAAGATGCAGAAGAGCAGCATAATGTCAAACCAACAGGGTGCAAAGTGAGCAAAAGACCTTTCTGGAAACAGCACCCCAACAATGCATTCCAACCCCTGCTGGGATACGAAAGGTTCCAGGCTGCGTCTTCTAATCCCTCAGTTACAAAAAGGGTGCAACATGTATCAGTGCATCCTTTGTCAATGCCAACTTTCTACTGTGCTGATTAATGTCTACAAAATAATTTGAAATCATCATATTTCGATACTCCATCAACTATCAATGTTTCTTAAAAGGTTCCATGCACTAAAACTTGCCGAAATCAATACTGAGAGTGTGTCAATGTTTACTCTTCCTTTTGTCCAAATCTTATAGAGTCATTCCAATCAACACTGTATAATAAAATCTTCTGTGATTTTTTAACTATTCTATGCTGCTTTAGTACTTGTCATGCTGGGCTCTTGATCAGTTGAAATATAACTAGTAGGTGGGAGACTAGTATTTATATTCCATTTAATTTAAACTAATTTAGACTGAAATTCTAATGGTATGTAGGGCCAATGACTAGCACCTCACACCTCACAGGTGGACTCATTATACACACAGTACAGCTCATCCCACTCATCATCACCCCAAACCAAATAATTCTGCTATAAAAGCCAATATCCAACTTTTTAAATCATTTTTTTTCCAGCTGTCAATAACAAGATGAACTTGTGAAAGAATTTAGATAAAATGTGGGAGATATAAAACACATATGTGTACTTCTATCATGTTTTGAAAAAAAGAACCAAGCCTTCAGGTTTTTCAAAACCACAAAGATAACGCTGTACTGCGTCCACACAGGACAAGGGACTGTGAGCAAGAAACAGCTTGCTGAGCGGGCAGAAGCACCAGCTCATGCAAACAGGCACGCAATAAGGCTCCACGTGCCAGAGCTGCCAAACCATCCATGCCTGCCTCACAGGGATAATAGGGTGACACAGCATGGGAAGGACAGAAAGGCTTCTCCAGAGATCCTGACACACAGCCAACTATGCACAAAAGCCACTTAACTCCCTAGGCCTCACAACCCCAAAGAGGGTCCAAAAGGTCCTTTCACCTGGGAACGCCCCTATGCAAGTTCTAGGCTGGCCACTGCCGCACAGCTCTGCTTGTCCCCTCCAGGACAGCCAAGGCCATCTTGGAGGGCAGGCAAAGTTGTCTTCTGAAAGTTGCTTCCTTCTACAGAGACTGTGTAGATAGCTAAGGAGCTACGAAGGAGGAGAAATCAGTGCATTCATTCATATGCATGAAGGAAATAGGAAGACAAACAACCACAAAATAACAAGAACATGAAAACAAATTCATTAATGGAATTGGGAAACACAGGTAAGCACATTTTAAAAATCAATACAGATTCTCACCTTTGACCAAGATTGCTTCATTTTGATTCAGTTCAGTAGTTTGAAAACAAACTAAAACTAGGTTTTATAGGCAGTCAAATTAAAACAAAATTAAAAATGCACTTCTCAACAATAACACCTGTATCATGTACCTACGTGTACACATATAACAGGAAGTTCGTATAAATTGGCCAAACATAACAATATATGTAGGATTTTCATATGATTGGAATGAAACCTTAACCAGGACTCTACACAGCTATTCTTCTGTAGCACATATCACTTTCGTGGTGACTGTTTTGCCACTTGACAGTTGAGAGTAAAGAAAATAATACTGCATAATATCTATTCTAAATCAGTGTAAAGATGGAAAAATTATAGTATGTGAAGAGAACTCATCACAGTGCTTGACGATATGTGGTTTTACGAATGTGTGGGGAAAATACTGCCTCAGTACTTCAATCTTTCACACAGGAAGATCAAGAGATACCAGGAGGAAGAGGACAGAAACAAAAATAAAGATGTGCAACACACATGTTCCAGTCCCACATGATGAAAGTAACTGTTATGTACTATATGCATGTACTAATAAAGTAAATATAAATATAAATAACAGCACATTTTAGAAAACTATAAACATGGTAGGATAAATAGGCCCTATCGTGTATTAGTAATAGAGATATAATTTGGTAACTTTAGGGTAGGAATTTGGTAAAAATGAATCAAATACTTTACAAATTCACTATAGTATTTGATTTAATAATTCCATGAGCAAGAATCAAGTTGAGAAATAGGATAAGACAGCAGGAGTGGAGAAAGAGGGTGAAGCGTTCATAGAGCTACATGCCTAAAGACATAAATAGTGAATAACTGAAAACTACCTAAATTTTAACTATTAGAATCTTACTGATTACACTGGAATTTCTGGGTGTGGTGGTGCACATGTGCAATCCCAACTCTCAGGAGGCTGAGGCAGGAAGATTGTTGCAAGTTCAATGCCAAGCTGGGCTACACAGAGAGCTCAAGGCCAGCTTCAACTACAGTGAGACCATATTTCAAAAAACAAAAGAACAAACAACAGCAACATAAAAACATCACATAGCTATTAAAATTCTGTGAGACAAGAGAATCACTATGAATTTGACCTGTACTAAATAAATAAATAAATAAATAAATAAATAAATAAAATGATTTTTTTTAAAGTGCTCAATTTGGAAAATGCAAGCTGTCCATTTATAATGTTTATATATGATATTTATATGAAATAAAAATGAAAATATTTAAAGAACCCAAAAGAACATTTCCATCACTTGCATTTTCCAAATAATTAAGTCTAAATCCCCCTTGCAAAGCATGTATTTTGAAAGATGTAACAATGACACACACTAACTGAAAGCTAAGTAGCACAGTGCCATTGTGTGCAGCTCATTTCTTAATTAAAATGCATTGCCTTTAGCTTGTTTTATAAAATTATAAAAGGAGAAACTGTTGAGAACGAAGAGAAAGTCCATCTTAAAACCAGTCTCAGGCAATATGTTCAATGCTTCATGTGGGTTGGAAGTGTTAAATCACTACTGTATCTTTTGTACAATTACATAATTTATCCTATATTCAAATTCTCCTTTGATTATTTCTTCAGAAGCTTAAAAAGATATCTAGTGATTGCAAAACTAATAGATTCACTGTAGTTCATATTTACGAGGAACTGCACTGAAAATCTAACTTGTGAGCGCCTGAGGTAACTGTGTAAGGTTAATATTTGCATTTGCCTAAGGAAATGAGCTAAAAATACAAAACCTGCTGGTCCACATATTAGCACACAGCTTTTTACTATCAATACACTGTGTATTACTGTTATTACTAATGTCATTAGTGCTTAGATAGAATCAATCTAGCGACCTCAAAGGATACAGGGAAATACTTAGATTTTATTGCTCGAGTCATCATGAACAGTCCAAGGAAAATTGATATTTAAATGTGATTCTGAAACATGGGAACACTTCCGCAGTTTAAATCCATCAGGATAAGGATCTAGTATTTTATTCTTGGTAGGGAAGCTGTATTTAGATAAATTCTATTTTAACAGGTTTTTTTCCTCTTTCAAAAAAAGAAACAATCAGAATTAGATCAGCACCCAAATGTCCCTATAGCCAACTAAGTTCTTTTCTATGTAAAAGGAACTCTTGAAAACTATCTCAGTTAATTGCACCACAAGATGGCAAGTTTAGAAAGGAGAAGTTGTAGAGAAGAAAAAGATCTTAATGTCCTTCTGCTACACATCTCTCACAGTACTTAACTAGCTCTTTTGCTAGACCATCTGAGTATTTTCCAGATTCACCTGTTCTGCTTCATTTTTTGTACTTTACATTTTAGCAGAACTACATCCTTGGACTATTTTACTACTTTAGGTCTACCACCATCTACATTTTAATTACACCCAGAGAAAACTCAAGGCTTCTTTGCTGTGGTTTTCAAAAGACACCTGTTGAGGTATAAAAGTCTGTGACTCTTACATTCTGCTGTGGATTCAAACAGTAGACCCAGAGGTTCTAAAAAGTTCTTGCAACTACCAAGGCCACTGAATTTTTTCCAATGGAGTAACTCTGATGCTGGCTAGTTACCTCCTGCCCTTTCCTCAAGATTCAGGATGTAGGGCAAGATTCAGGATGTACATTCAGGCCACACCCCCTTCACAGCAGTATTATATAATTGTATGCCACTGTCATGCTACTCTACATAATGGGCTCAGAACTTAGCTTCTTTTCTCATACATCAGTAGGGATTTCCTAACTCACCAGCCTCATTTCTTTAACAGCATATTGATTTGCTCATTATACTGATATTCAGTTTAAACTCAGAAACCAAGGATGCCTCCGATATCAAGAGGACAAAAACATGCAATATCTCCTTAAAATATCTTGGAATAATTTTATGTCAACAAACACCAGTCCTCACCATGATTCTGCTCCCCTAAAGACCATTCAGTACATTCAGCCAAGAGTCATCCCCTCTACTAAGCCAGTGATGGTTTCTTCAAAATATTTCCTTTCTCTATTGCACTTGCACCTTACGATATCTGTGTGACACTCATAGCACTATCACCTTCTAACATACTTTACAAATACATCTACTTAAGTGCAAGCTCCCAGCTGGTGGAAACTATCATAGCAGTTTTTCAGATACTTTTGAGTATGATTAGAAGAAGTCCGTTCCTACACAGATCTAACATGTACATGAATGCAAGCACATGAATATACACATGAAGGGAAAAGTTACCCTGAGATGTGACCATATGGAAAGTCTTCGTTTTTCATTTGTCATAGCACAAACCACAAATCTGAAGCCTAATTTATTAATTAGTCATGATTCACCTTGGTAATACTTCCCACAGTTGAAGATACAGCATGTCTTATACAGTATCTTTAAATTCCAAATGAAAGAATGAATCAGCCAGCCAGCCAACTAACAAAGACAGATGTGCATTTCTCTCTCTTTTTTTTTTTTTGCTAGCATATTTCTCACCTGTAGTTCTTTGCTCCCCCAATAAAAATATCTCCTACAATAATATCCCCATTAGTGGTTAAGCACTAATGGTTGGATTCACCACATGCAGCCTGCATCACAGGAATTTCTTACCCTAAAATTTCACGAACCTTGCCCTTCTTATACTGCTGTTAATATATCAACATGAAGGGTTAACTTTGCTTTAAGCTACATTCTGTGTTTCCCATGGAATAAGTGTTTCATAAAATCTGACTTACTCTGCTTGCATAGAGTACAAATTACTTCACCAACTGAGGAAAGCAAGGACAGTCTTATGAATGCATTTTATTCATTCTACACATTAGTTAAGAATTAGTAAGAGGGATACTTAAAACATAGCCTTTAGTTGAAGAAAATCATTCTCGTCTGTGTGTGTGTGTGTGTGTGTGTGTGTGTGTGTGTGTGTACACATCCCATTTTACATGTACCTTTTAAAAAATCTTCTTGAAACAAAGGCATCCTTTTCTCCTCCTTGTCAGTTCTTGTGTTAGAAATTTCCTATTCCCCAAGTCCCAATACCAATGGTCTTGATGTCTCATTGGGCTTCCAGCCAAAAGGTAGTTTCTAGAGCTGCTATGAAAGCATCCAATTTGACAAAGTAGAGCTTATGTTATCTGTTAAACTGTCTTAAACTTTAACTATCTGGACACAAAACCATAATTTTATTCCAGCTCAGACCCTGGAAAGACAAAATAAATACAAGTATTAATGATTTTCTGGCATCTCACTTATAAAAAGGATGCTTCTCCTAATGCTGTTGACTAAGAGAAGCTGTATTGCAATAACCCGTCACTAATGTTTTCTGGAACATAAAATTACTTAGTGCTTCTGCATAATGCATAACTCATAGTTATCCACATGCAAAACCAAGAAAGCGGACCCCTTATTTTCCACTACATACAAAAATTAAGTCAGAATGAATAAAAGATTTGAATGTAAAAACAGATATTGTGCAACATGAGGAAAACGCTTCAGGACATTGGTGCAGGCAAAACTGTCTGGGATATAGTCCCAAAAGAACAAGAAACAAAAGAAAAACTGACAAACAAGATTGTATCGAACTAAAAATCTTCTGTGCGGCAAAGGAAATAATAGAGCAAATGAAACATACAGAGAGGAAAAACTATACACTGTTCCTCTGAGAAGAGATTAATTTTCAAACTATATAAAGAACTCAATCAACTCAACTAAAAAAAGAAGAATTGAGTGAATGACTCGATTAGACATTTCTCGAAGGAGGATACACAAGTGGTCAATAAGTATGAGAAAAATTCCAACATTGTGAAGTATCAGGGAAATGCAAAGCAAAAGCACAAAAAAGTATCAGCTTACCATAATTTTGTCAAAATGACAAAAAATAAAATATTCTGAAGGGTTGTAGAGAAAAGGAAATTCTAGATAGTTGCTGGATATGTAAGCTGATACAGTCATTATAAGAAAAAAAAATGGAATTACCTAAAAATAAAAAAAAAAGATAGAAGAGGAACTAATAAAATGACCCTCAGTAGGCACATATCCAAAGATTTAAATGAATGTGTTCAAAATACATCTACGCTCACAGGTTTGTTGCAGCAATATTCATACGTCAAAATGTGGTGCCAGTCACTCACAGGAGGAGTGGACACAGCAAATGTGGCCTATGTTCAGAAAGACGGACCCACCAGCCACAGGGAAATAATTATGTTCTGCACTGTAACAACACAGATCGAACTGGAATAGTTTATGCCATGTGAAATACACCAGACACAGAAAGGCAGCTGCCATGTATTCATCCTTACATGGAGAAGCTGAAAGCCTGATCTCATAAGTAAAGAACAAGAGTGGTGACCAGATGCTAGAAGGGTGTGCACAACAGCGTCCTGGAGAGGAAATGGTTACCAGAATCACCCAGTTAGGTAAGTGCGACTGACCTCAATTCATGGCATATGTCAAAGAAGCTCCATGGAGCATCCGTTCTGGATGTTCCAATCGCAGATGGCAGATACACCAGTTACTCTGATACAGTGATTGCACATTGCATGCAAATATTGAAATGTTACACTCTACCGCATTAATATGTCTATGTACACTATCAATTTAAATAAGTACTTCTTTATATATATTTTTTATGCTTTTTTATATTATTATGGTTTTATATAACTATATATAGACACACACATGTTGGTTTTTGCCAGGGATTGAAGCCAGGGCCTTCTACAGGCTGAGTAACAATTCTACTATTGAACTAAATTTCCAATCCCCCTAAAAAAAATTTTAAAAAAAAAAAAAAAGGTGCAGGGTCAGGGAGATAGTTCAGTGGCATAAACAGCTGCCTGACAAGTGCAAGGTCCCAAGTTTGATCCCAGTACTAAAAAAAAAAAAAAAAAAAAAAAAAAAAAAAAAAAAAAAAAAAAAAAAAAAAAAAAAAAAAAAAAAAAAAAAAAAAAAAAAAAAAAAAAATTGCACAAAGAAGAGCAGAAAATAAAATAAAAAATCTGAAAGAGGTTGGTCCAACTACAGAGACTATCAATTATAATGCACTAGCTTTCTTCTTTCACTTTTATTAGTATGCATTTGCATACTAATGTGATTACATTCACTGTTCATGTAGAGTTCTGTAGGCTGACTTAATTCAGAAATCGCGTTGGAGTCGAAGGTCAAGCACCGGGCAAGGTGGCGCATGCCTGTAGTCCACTGTTCAGGGTGCTGAGGCAGTACAACTGCCAAGAGTTCAAGGTCCATGAGTTCTTCTCAGTGACTTCCAGGTCAGCCTAGTCTGTACAGCAAAACTCTATCTCAAAGAAACCCAGGGTGGAGGGGTGGGGTTGGGTTATAGATTCAGGACTGCCATGGCATGAAACAGGTTTAGAGTGGATAAAGAATGAGCCACCAGGCTCCTGCTCAGGATACGGGGCAGCCCCATCGAGATGAGAGAAGGGGAAACCAGCCTTGGCCTCGTCCCCTGAGTGCATCACAGCACTCGGCCACTGTTTTCTCAGAAACTGAAGCAGGAGCTACAAAACCAATCTCTCACCAAAACCATTTGCCACTCAATACTGGGAAGGTTGGGGACAGAATTGCAGGAATGAAACATTTTATAGTATCCCAAAAAGAGGAGTGGGTAGAAATTATCAAAGGCCCTTTTCTTATTTGTTGTTTATCTTTTCAAATAAATGTCACTGAAGGAAAGAGAGAGGATCCTACTATCCCTCAACAACAATAAAATAGATAGTAAATGCTCAGAAACCGTCAAGCATCTTAGCTGACAACACTGAGTGAACAGACAATAGCCTGATACTTAAGTCACACAGCAAGTGAGGACTTTCTGCAAAGAATGAACAGGAGGTGGCAAGGATCAGTCAGCTGAGCAACAAGCACAGAGCCCAAATGCTATCTATTTTTAAAGCAATTCACAGAATCTAACTCTCTGCCCTTGAACAACACATGATATATTGCTTGGCTTACAGCTGAAGAACAGCGAGTGATCGATCCTCACTGATAACAGTAAAGAATCTCAGCGAATGTCAAGAATATATTTCTCATTGATGAGGAGACATCAAAATCTTACACTCAGTTTTACAGGCCACTCAGATAGCTGTGGAGAAACTGTACTGCCTTTGCTGAAAAAAAAGAAGTTGAACAGAGGTCAAAATCTGAAACCAGAGCATAGGAACAGCACCTGCTGCTCATGGAGGAGCAAACTCCCAAGAGAAGAGCCCACAGCAGAGCCCATCCCTGGTCTCCAGCCTCATCTCTCTGGCCCCAGCCCCTCACTGCTCTGTCTCCTTCACTCCACATTATGCTCCATCTAGGCACCCAATGAATATATGTTCTAGCAGCAAAGAAAAACCCAAAAAACAGCTCAAGTCTTCCAACCCCTAGAAGATGGTAGATTCTGTGTTATCTTCCAGAACCTGTGCAGAGATTACTTTCTCTGCCTGGGCAGTCCTCCGTGCCACTTTCCCTTGTCCTACAACTTTCCTGGTCTGCACCACCCTTGTGCATTCACATCAAATGGCCATCAGTGGGTTGGCTGGATGCCACTATCAAATGCTATTGCTCTTGCACTTTTTCTTCACAGCATTTGACATGGTTGCTAATTACATATTTGTCTATCTGATCAATGCCTATGTTCCTGACTAGATTAGAAGCTCTAAGAAACCAAAGACCATATTTACTTTGGTCACAATTATGTTGCTGTACACTTGGGCAAGTTCCTGGTATGGGCTGTTACACAATAAATGTGCAAATGTGTCAACAAAGCAAAGAAGGACTCTTCCATAGCAACAAAAAAAGGCCGCGCCTCACAACACTGCATTGGTAAGGCATTCGGTCACCATCCATTGAACTCCCTGAGCAGACCCCAGGACTCTGTGAACTAAACCCTACAAAACCATTTTAAGTAAAATTCTATTTCATTTCTAACATTTTGTTAGCTATTTTCATCTCCTTAAAAAATAATAAATTTTTTAAAAAGAAAACAAATGGTCCTTTTGTTCCAAAGAGTATTTTTAAGAAACTGAGTCAGTCTATCATAATATGTCAACAAAAGCAAAAATGAGAATCAATCATTAGCAAGAATTAATAATTCCTACAGCATCATGTGCTGGGATAGCCTGAAAAAAAATCATAAATGGTAATGCTTTATTAGGGGAACAAATCCTAATACAATGCCTATATAATTTGGCAGGACCTAGAAGACCTAATGGGTCAATGCAGTGGAACTAAACACTGACCCCTAGTCACAAGACCTGTGATAACATGACCCTGTCCTCAAGGACACCTGTACAGAAGGGTCAGGACAGCCGTAGCCATAGGACAAAGATGACTACTTCACCTGACTACCTCCCAGGATGGACTTCACTGAAAAATAAATTCCTGAAATAAAACTGAGACACACCCTGGAGGAATCCATAACTTTGGAAGCAGCACACTTGTGGCCAGCCTGCAGTATGCATGGATCTCCCAAGACTATGTTAATCATATAGACCACACAACTTAATATACTTGATGAAAGTCATTCATAAGACTAGATCAGGGCTTCCCGTCCTGTAGGTCTATTGGAGATTCTCCTGGGCCCTGACCTTGCCATGCCAAATGAACATTACTTCTTTATGTGACATACTGCACATGTTTGTATATATATAATTGTTTCTTTCTTTTATAAAGACATATTAGCATTAATGCCTAAGAGTCATTCAAATTAAACAAAATAACTCACACAAATGATACCCCATGCAACATAACTTCTCTATAAATGTTATCTATGTACCATCTAAATGACACAAATATTAAGGCAACAAAAACGAGGTTTAAAAAAACAAGTACAACCATAGACAGCAATATTTACACTGAAGAGTAAGAGTGAGAAGTACAGAGTCAGACCACCTAATTGTGAACTCTGGCCCTGATTTTAATGCATAAGCTAACTTAGGTTTTCTTTGCCTCAATTTTCTGATCTATAAAAAACAGAATATTCGAGACCCTGTCTGTTGTATGGATTATAGTACTTGAATACATTAAAGAATCTGGATCATGGCTTGGCATATGGGATGTGGCTGATAAATGTTAGATATGATTCTTATGCAAATGAAAATAACTATGTATTTCTAAAGATCCCTGTAGATAGAAAGGCAATTCTAAACACTAAGCAGAAATATGTGGGACAAAAGGGAAATTAGAATAAGGAATCAAGATGAGGTAAAGAAAAACAAAGGAAATCAAACATAAGGAAAAAAAGGTTCATGGACAAATGAAGCCATACCAAGCTTGAGCTCATTCAGCCCAACAGAGCTGGGGAATAGAAGCAGAGACCACAGAGATGACCAAGGAGTTGTGGGGATAGAGTGCAGCAGTACAAAGGTCTGGAGCTCCTGGATCTAGGACTCCAGAGCCACAGATACCTACTTTTCTTGCTTTCAATTTTTGTTAAGATTTCCTACTATACAGTAAGCCAATCTTCACTAGAGTACAGTGAAGTCAGTTTTTATTTTTTGATATCTCACCAACTTTAACTAAGAAAAGTCTCTCCAAGTGGAAACAAGTTAGACTTGCTCTATGTTATGTTCTCAGAAGGCATAATATTTAGGAAGACAGAATCCAATGTAGAAAGACAGTTTCCAACACTGGGTTCTGCCCAACAAATAAACAGGCTTCAAGGAGTAATGAGTCACTTACAACTGTGCATGTGCAGGCTCAGTTTATACAGCCACAATACAGGACGCAAGCTCTGCATCGGAGGCTGAGCAAGTCAACTTCCAAGGTTTTGCAGGAAGGCATGTTTGTAGGAGATTTTTATGAATATGAAAAGTCCAAGGTATATTAAGAAGTACTACAAAATGCATTTTTATGCAATGTTGGACGTGATGGTTAGCGCTACCATAAAGACACTTCTTCCCGTTTATAACATGCAGCAAAGAATTTCCAAAGGTAAGGTCTGTCCACGGCCCACCTCCTAGATCCTGCTGAATGTCTCAGGAAAGTCTAACAGAAATTTAGATATATATTTAGTTAGCAGCATTTCAATAGTAAATACTGGATAAATGTGCTGTGGTTCCTAAACAAATGAACATATATAGACTTATCTATTCTGCGTCAGCGTTCATAGAAGTCAGCTCAACTCTCCTAAGAAGCCTATTATCTCTACCATAAAGACCAGATGAAATAAAGGAAAAAGTTTGTCCAAATTCCCAAATTTCATCAAGACAAGATCATAACTGAACCTCAGATATTTGCACAATAACCTTTTTGTACCACACCATAAAAACCTCTGATGAACACATCCCACTCTATAAAGCATAAGTCCCTGTAAAGCCAAATCCTAGGAGAATGTCCTAGGACATTCTCCTTGGAACACTATAGTTCCAATAATCCAGATACCTTTTGTGTCAAGTCAGCTCGCAGTGTGAACCTGAAAACACTGGACAATCTGAGCACAGAACAATCTCCAGTCTATTTTCCCATGTAGTTCCATCTGTACTAATTCTCTGTATAAGCCAGGTTTGGGGGCTGAAAACATGACACAATCCAATGAGAGCAAGAACAGTAAATGCAGTAGAAACAGCACTGCCTCTAAGACAAGAGAAGTACATTTTCCTCTCCCTCCTCTACTGCCCTACCATGCCGGGAATGTTGTTGTTGACTAGGATCTTATTTTCTATGTCCACATCATCAAATGGGAAGCTCTATGAGTGCAGATGTGCACTCATACTGTGGAAAGGGAGTATCTGGAAAGGGAAGCCTTGGCACTTGCAGTTTTGGTTTTTATTTTACTTTAGGGAAGGGTCTACAGGGTGTTTAGGGTCTCACTATTTTACTTTAGGGAAGGGTCTACGGGGTGTTTAGGGTCTCACTACTAGATTGGACTCGTAGTGATCCATCTGTTTATAGCCTCCCAAGAGCTGGGATTATAGGTATGCACCACCACACTCAGTTTCAATTGCCATCTACCCACACCCCAGGGACAGGGCCAGCACAGCAGGACCAAGGATTGAATCCAGGGCCCCTGAGCCTGATTGCAGGCGCTTTAATCCGCTGAGCTATTTTGCATTTTTGTAAAAGCTCCACTGAGGTGAAGGTTTGATAGCACAGATCACGAGTGAGGATTATCCAGAGAAATTCTTTTTTTGTGTGCTTATTGGCAGAACCAGGGATTGAACTCAGGCCTTTTGCTTGGCAAGCACCAAATCTACTGAGCTATATCCCCAGCCCCTTTCTACAGAAATTCTGAGGTTCACTGTCTAAAAGACTCAAAGACTTGGGGCACTCAGGACCAATTCCCATGTCAGAGTTTCTCACAAGATTGGCAGCACAGAGGGTTTTATGATCACTGACCCATCAGACTTTCTGAAGCCACAGATGTTTCTGAAAACTTTTCTATGTAAGATCATCACCAAGAGAGAAACAACTGTCTTTCTTCCAGTAGTCCTGTGGTCAACAGCACCTGCTTTTTAGAAAACAGCCATGAAAATGGGGTCCTCATTGTACAATAAAAACATTTCTAGAAAGCTTAGGAATGAGAATCAGGGCTAATAAGGACATGAATTTAAAGAAGGGGAAAAATTGAAAGGAAATACAAAATCGATCACTGTCTACCCTTGGGTCATCTACCCAATCTCACTGCTCAGTTCCGACACAAGCCAAAGGTAGACCAAAGGGTTTCAAAGAAGTCAGAGTTGGAGGCCAGGCCTCAACAAAAGCAAGAAAGACAGCGGCTGCTGACAAACAGCTGCTGCCAGAGCCTGGAAGGAGCACAACATTGGATCAGTCAGTGAGAAACGCAGAAAGCGCAGGGAAACGAGGTTAGAAGAGCCAAGGGGGGCTAGGTTTTCTAAAAATAAAACAAGCAGCAACAACAACAAATGAAAACCCACAAAAGGTTCTCAGATGGAATTGTAAAGCCTATCACTTCAGAAGCTAAAGACAGAGAAGCTAAATATGGCCAATAGTAACTAACAGGGTACAAGGATGCTTCTGAAGAAAAAGTGGTGATGATTTCGTGCTGGTTTTGACTCTGCCAATCCCATTAGCAGAGCCTGAGAAGCAGCAGAAAAGGACAAGCTCAAGAAACACTGAAAGCCACCTGCCACTTTCACTGGTTCACTGAAGGCCACATGAGAGTAGGGTCGCAAAATGAAGCCGAAACTGTGTGCTCAATTCAAGTGGGGACAATGCCAGCTCATGTGCAAAAGAGAGCAGTCTCTGACCACGTTAGGGGCCCCCTATAAGTCCTTTTAAGCTAAGCACTGTGAACAAGACATTCCTGGAATTATTAAGTACAAAGCACATGTGCGAGGCCCCTCTCCCCAAGGAGATGAGGAGAAAGCTGTTTGGTAAAGATCAAAAATGTTAAGGTATAAAAGTGGCAGACAATGCCCTCCCTGCTAAATGGGATACAGAAGTCCATGGGAAAAAAAAAATCATTAGGAGAAGCCTTTAAGGACAATGACAGTGGCAGCACATTACATGTATTCTGTATCACAGATCCAGGGCATTCTTTTTCTCCCTAACCTGCCCTGTGTTATGTTTATGCATTCACCCATAGACACACATGAACCCATAAATCATGTGAGCCCATTTAAACCATCTCATAACTATTTCTTCACACTCTGTCATTCTCTTTTTACAACAAATGTGGAAATTCACAGCTCCTGACCCTGCATTCTGACTGAAATTTTTCTTGGTATGTGACTGCTTCTCAAACACTGAACACATGAAGGAGTGAATGAATCTTTCCTTTCTTTAACGAATTTTTTTTAAATGAATTTAGGACTGGGTCTACAGGGTCTACTGGGTCTACAGGGTCTCACTACACAGATCAAACTGATAGTATTCTCCTGATTTCAGCCTCCAAGGTGCTGGGATTACAGGTGCATGCCACCACGCCCAGTCTCAATCACACTCCACGCACCCAGGGGGCAGGGCTGGCATGGCACGTCAAGGATTAAACCCTGTTTTATTAAATTTTTGCTCAGTTTTCTTCTTAAAATTGTGAGAACATTCAAGTTTAGGCGTACCATCTATTTTCCTACTCGGCATATAACTAAGGAAGCAAAAACAACTTGGTACATTCAAGTTTAGAATTTCACTGCCTAGACAAAGTTCTAAGTCTGTGCCGTCCATAAGACCGTTTTACTTTCTCAAATTTTATCAATATTCTTCTCATCTTTTCAGCACATGCATGAATAGATTCAAACTAATACACACAATAGGTTATTTGTATTTTTAGCAGAAGAATATAGCTCAACCATAACAATGCTAAGCAGAACAAAAATATGTCATCCCTGTAGTTTAATGTATTGAAATTATTTACTTGTTCTCTTCATAAAAAAAGTGAAAAATGTCTGAATTCAAAGGATGAAATTTCCAAGTTGGAACATTTTAATGAAGGGAGGAATAGCACAGACACTAAGCAGGTCTGGGGCAAATCCAAAGGCGTATCTGAAAATTTGAACTATTGAAGTATCTCTCCTTACAACACATCCTTTATACACGGTGACACAATTAAGTGAACCTCCATCCTCTGCTGAGGGAGAAGCCTTTCCACAAGTGTGCTGTGAGCCATTTCCTTCAGCTCCTGGAGAAGGGCTAAGGCATGAAAATACTTCATTAATGAATCACATTACGTGTGCAAATTTAAAATTTTAAGTCAGTAAGACTGATAGATTCAGTTCTCTGCTGGCATGCACATGGTAGAGCCGTAACAGGAATATATGTTTCCATCTTAAGGCCTAAAGTGACTTGATCCAGCTCTCTGATTTGGCATTGCTAATTAGGAACATCAGCAAAAGAAGTTCAAAGCTTCTGCAGTCAAATGGTAGATAAAGATCCTTCTCTGATTCCCTCTTCACCAGGGGTTGAGAAATCACAGCCTTTCATACTTGTTCAGCACATCAGTTTCTAACACTATTTTACCTAATCCCACATCTAAAGTGAAAGAAACACAGACCAATACTGCTCATCTATATCGGATAAATGAGAAATAGGGTTCAGTAAGATGGGTGACCTCCTCCCTGTCACAGACGTTGCAGGTGACAAAGGGAGGCTCGGAAGCTGTTCAGGTCTGTGGTTTCCCCCTATGCAATATGGCCTACACTGTTGCTACACCAAGAAGGCAAGTTCATGTTGCTTACATCATTGGGGTCATTTTTACTCCTGTGGCTAGTGAAAAATGAACGAACCATTCAATAGAGCTCCAGAACACAGATGGTTTCTTCTACTCACAAGTATAATGTGTTCCTTGGTGTACAACAGGAATCAATCCTAAAAACATGCACAAAAACAAAGTTCAAGCAATGAAAACAAAGTTCTGAAAGGAAACACCACAACAGGAGAAGAACTTCATGAACTTGGCTTTTGGGCTCTATTCAATTTTGAAACAGAAGAAAACTGTGTGTTGCTGAGGATGAATTCAATCAAGATGCTTCTTCTGTTAGACTCATAAACCCCAAAGTGCTCTAAAGCAAAGAGACCCTGAACATAATCTGAGCTTTTCTGCTTAAGCAGTCTTTCTTTACAAAACCAGGTGACAGTCTCAGGACAAAATAAAATATCTTCATAGGATAGCTATCAAAATTGGGTCACAGAGATAGCTCAGTAGAATAAGTGCTTCCTGGCAAGTGCAGGATCCTGAGTTCAATCCCTACTACTGCAAAAAATAATAATTTTAAAAAAAATAAATAAAGGGATATGTAAAAATGTATATACCGAGTTTCACTTTTAAATTTGAAAACTTCTTTACAGTAGAGTTTGAACTTCGGCCACATAACAATCTAAGGATGAAGTGAAAGAAAAAGGAAGAGAGGAGAGAAGAGGGGAGGAGAGGAGAGGAGAGGAGAGGAGAGGAGAGGAGAGGAGAGGAGAGGAGAGGAGAGGAGAGCAAAGCTATGTCAGGAAAAATCAAGGTAATACCTCAACTAGTCTCTTGTTACAGATTATAGAAAATCTGTAACTGCCTAGACTATAGATCCGCCACATTAATATGCATATGATGTTCATTTCTACAATAAGCACTCATTACCCAGTATCTAATTCTGGAAAAAATGACAGGAAAAAGATCAAGGGATTGTAGCAGAATGGATGATTATGAGAAGAGATTAAATAATACTTCATGAAAAAAGAGAAAGGAACAGAACTGCACACTGTCTCTCAGGATGCCTTAGAATTCCCACTGTCCCAGAGATTCATTCACATTCATCTATTCAGTAAACATACTGTTCTTTCCTACCATGGCTCCCACCCATGCAACAATACACTTCATGAAGATCAGATCAGCACATCTCCAGGAAACCTGGCCTAATGTTCTTGACCAGAAAAGCAGTAGCTTATCTCATTCTGCTGTTCCCAATAGACACTGCCTAGAGCATTGATAGGAGTCATTTCCCTTATTTTAAATGCTTCCCCAATGAAATTATTAGTTCAATTTTAATAATGAAGATCAAATCTTATTTACCTAGCTGGGATAAGGGAAATTTTCAGTAACATAATTTAAATTCAAATACTTAAATTGCCCGTCTAAAGCCAGCAGGCACACTGAATTGTATTCTTTCCAACTAAATCAATGATTTGTTCATTCACTCCTTCAACAGTAATTACTCAGCACCTCTTTCCTGCTATTAGCTGGGCTGGCTCCCCAACGTAGCTGAGTACACCATAGAGTCTACAATTGTGTCTCCCAGTCTATAATCAAATATTTGCACAGATACACAGCTAGAAATTGCTAGAAGCAATAAAATGGATAAAAGCAGAGTGGTCTGAGCTCATTCAACTCTATCTTTCTCTTTCCAGAGAATAGGCAGGTAACAGAACTGAAGCAACTATGGTAAAGGGTACTACAAAGTCCCCTCACCAATAATGAATATGAAACCAATGAATATTTGAGTTTGTTAGGAATTTAAGCATTAGGAGAGAAAAAGTGAATGTTCAGCTTTCCTTTCCATTGATGCTTCTAAATTACATCCTAATGGCATGCTGTGACACACATGCACCCAGGAAGGGTCATCTGAAGGCACCACAGTGGGAGATGACACCTGCCCTAGCACCTTGACAATTCAGCTCCATTGCTTGATCTGGAGCCTAGAACACTGGAACACTAATTGTTGATGCCTTGCTTACCCCTCTGTTACGTAGAGCTCATGGCCTCCGCAATGTCAATTCAACTTGCTCAATGTGGAATAATAGAGCAGACTGTGGGATAGGAACACATTTTGAAAAATTTAAAATGTGTGTGCCTACAAATATATCTGCTCATGAAAAGACCTTTGACTTCTTTGGTTAAATGAATTCCAAGGTATTTCATTTTATACAGTGCTGTTGTAACAGGTATTGTTTCTATAGTTTCCCTCGCAGTGTGTTTGTTACCTGTGTAGAGGAATGATATTAACTTTTGAATATTGACTTTGTATCCTGCTATGCTTCTGAATTTGTGTATCAATTCTAATAGATTCTTGGTGGAGTATTGTGGGTCTTCCAAGTAAAGTATCATGTCATCTGCAAATAGTGATAATTTAACTTCTTCTTTACCTATTCTTATTCCTTTTATTTTTCTCTCTTGTCTAGTGGCTGTAGTTAATGATTCCAAAACTATATTGAATAAGAGGGGTGATAGAGGACATCCTTGTCTTGTATCAGATCTAAGAGTAAAAGATTTCAGTTTTTCCCCGTTTAGAATTATGTTAGCAGCTGGGCTGTCACAGATGGCTTTTATCAAATTGAAGAAGAGATCTTCTATTCCAATTTTCTGTAGGATTTTGAACATGAATGAGTGCTAGACATTGTCAAAAGCTTTTTCTACATCAATTGAGATGATCATGTGGATTTTAGATTTCATTCTACTAATATAGGGCATTACATTCATACGTTTTCAAATATTGACCCATCTTTGCATCCCTGGGATGAATCCCTGGTCATGTTGTATGATCTTCAAGAAACATCAGCAGGTTTTTGAAAGTAGCAGTTAAATGGTAGGATTCTCAACCCAACTATCTATATATGCTGATATCTGTGGACCAAGCAACTGCATTGAAGATAGCAATGTATTATAGAAGGATCATGCTTGGAATACCTGCCATTCTGGACTGCTAAATACACCCCTCCTTGTCATGACATACCAATTATTACCATACTGTCTGACAAGTAAAAGTTGTTTGTTTGGTTTTTTTGGTAATAAATGAAAAAAAAAGACACAAGGAAAAAACAACTTACAGGACTGTTCTGCTACAAGGCTGTAATGGTTAGATTTCTAAATTTCTGTGTAATAATATGTGTATAGTACTATTTTTTTTAATTTTTTCCTCATATTCTATAAGAACTTAAAATTCAATACATCAATACTTGATGGAAAATATCAGTTCCACGTTATGCCTAAGATGTTTGATATTTAGACAGATAGTTAGGGCAAACTGAACTGCATATGTTGCAGGATAATAATCAGCTTCTCTTCTGGATGGTTAACAACCTAAGTTTTCAGATCAAAAATTAGAGAAATGGAAGGGCTGCAAGGTCAGGCAACATTTTGACCCTAGCCTTTCAAGGTCAATGAAGACTCAGGACATAGGAGAACCTGTACTGTAACATCATGGAACTCAGTTGTGCCCCAAATTTTCTGATCAAGGAGATTATGAAGCCACAGAGGAATGGTATCAATGATGTAGTGTGCCTAGGGAGAGTCACATGGAGAGAAAACTTTCTCTCAGGCTTTCACAGAGAGCAGATTGGTCAAGCAATGGCCATGACTCATCCACATGACAAAGGATCTACAAAGTGAGGTAAAGGGTTATAGGATAAACCCTGAGGGGACTTGACTGACCTTATGGGATACAAAAGTTACATTTCTTGTAATATAGGTCTCACTTTATCTTGGTCTTAACCATCCAGCAGAAAAGTATAAAAACAAGGTATATAAAGTAAAGCCATAATAATATGCTGAGCTGTAAATGGCTCTAGTCAACAACTTCTTCAGATCACACACTACTATTATGGACTGCTGGACTGTGTTGTAGTTTTTTGCTGAATTCAAGCACCTATAATAATAGAATGCCAATAGAATACCCATCTCTGACAAGACTAAAGAATAAAAGAGGATACAAAGGAAGGACCATTCTGTATTTGTATATGCAGAACAGTTAGGTTAAATAAGCAGCTACATTCGTGTAACTCTATGAGAAGAAGATTTGCACCAATAGTGTTTGGACAGGATATCCTGTTTTACTTTTGTACTATGGATAACCACTAGGAAGATAACAATGTAAAAAGTAGTAATTATTGAAACTGTATTATAAATTAGCTTTAAAAAAAAAGTAGGTATACAGCTACATTCTCTTAATTCAATGAATAGAGGGATCTGCTCTACTAGTGTTTGTAAATAGAATACAATGCCTGTGCCTTGTACAACAACCACTAGGAAAACAATATGCAATGCATTAATTATTGAATCTGTTCTACTAATTTGATTTGAAACTATCTCATTGCTATTTGTTCTTCAATAAAATTATGGAAAAAATATGTCAACTCAAATGTCTAACACACACAGCAGTGCACACACACAGAAAGGGGGCATCACACTTCTCGTTGTTTTACTCTAATCACACTAACTTTTCCCTTCCCCTGTTGCCCTTCTTGAGACAGAGTTTCCCATGCTAATAGAAAATGAGAGAGAGACAAGGACATACCAGAGTGGCACTACTTACGTCCTTATTCCCAGAATTTAAAAAAAAAAAAAGTGTAGTTACACCAAAGGTCAAATGGGAGCACTAAATGATGACACCAATTCACATAGCCACTAGGAAAACTAGTGTCAGCAATAAGTATTGGAAAAGTTCTGCGCTTTGATGAGGCCATGAATTGACATGTAAGGGAAACGGTTGCTTAATTTTGACTTAGTGCTTTGTCAGCAGTCATACGAATGAGAGATGTACACAACTGAAGCAGCATGTTTACATCTGGTCGCCTATATAAAGAAAGTTGATGTGAAGTTCTAGACTGAATGTCTCTTCTCTATCAATCACATAGGACAATAAGAAAATCCTAGAAGGAAATGCTACTGTCTTTTGTGTAGCAGTAAGATCATTTATTAATGATAACATTTAGTAAGTGCTTACTAAGTACCAGGCACTATCAAAAGAACTTTAAATGTAATACCTACCCTTCAACATCAATCTAGGAAGCAGGATTTTGATTTTCCTTCACAGAAGAGGACACTGTGGGCCCAAGAAGGTCACTAACTTGTCTAAGATCTCACAGCTAACACTGCATAAGCACTGAACAGGTACAATTTATCAGGCAATATGCTACAGACAAAGAAGGGGAGAGAAAGGGAAATGTCAAACGGAAACAGCCCTTATGCACAAATGAGTCACATGCCACTTCTGCCCAAAGAACTTAGAGAAGCTAAGACAGGAACATAAATTACTATAATCCAAGACAAAAACATTTTAATTACCACATAAAATGCACACTTAAGCACAATCTCTGTGTTTGCGTGAATGTGTGGTGTGGGTAGTGGTGGATAAGATGAATTCTAAGCCAAAGAGACTCCAGAATTAAGTTGAATAATCTTATTCCACACCAGTTGGCACAAGTCAGCTGGGGTTTGATTCCCTTAGGACAAGGCCACAGCTTCTTGCTCATTTGATACTTGTTTTCTCTGTGACTAATGCAGTAATAAAGTTCACAATCATTAGACTAGAAACATCCCATAGGCAGCACCAGGTAGTGCTGTGCTCCCAGTTCTTAGGATGGTATCTAAGTTAGGTAATGGATGAATTGATGCACTCATTAAGTAAAGTCTGAGCAAAAGAATGAAGACAAGCACATGAAGCCAGGTGTACATCATTAAGAAGCACAGATCATACTTCATTTCCTCAGTTGCTAGAACCCTTGCCTTCAGGTGTAACTCTGCAAACATGAGGCAAAGGGACTTTTGCTAGACAGCAGGTGGTAGGTCTGTTAACCAAGACCACATAAGTAACCTGGTCAATGATTTCAAGAAAACCAAGAAGCAAAACATAAACCATTGTTTCATTCCCCACCATGGCAGTTAGCACAAAGCAAACCACAAACGCCTTATTTTCTAGAACTTTCTGAAGAACTATAAAGCAACCCATTTGCAGAAGTCTATTTTGTCATGAGGGCTGTTTTGTGAGATTGAGGAAGCAAATGATGGTTGACTTCCTGGAGTGAGTCAAGGCTGTAACCCCCCTCAACTGTATTAATAGAACAAGGGGAAAATTTCCAGGAAACATCAATTACCACAACTACCAAAATAGAAAAGGCGCTGGCAACTTAATCACCAATTGGAGGGGGGTCTGAGGGGTGCACAAGGGGAAGAAGCTACTCCCCTATCTTTATCAGAAAAGGAAAACAACAAATCAAAAAAAATTTGAAAAGAGATGACAGGATCCTTTCACAGTCTGTAGTTATTTTTCTCACACACTAAGATTTCATTGTAGCAAAATGATCATATATATGTGCTCTTGGTTCATTGTAGTTCACCCAAAATTCTAAAGAAACAATTAGACCTCGCAGATATGTTCATTAAGTGATCCATTAATTCATTCCTAAAGACCTGAAGTTAATAGGTATTCAGGAGACATACACTATGTATCACATGCATATTTCCTAAGAAATATCAGTAGAAAAAAGTAACAACTACAATAAATGTCTGACCCCAGCTCTCTGGTGTAATTAATTATTTTCCTTCTGTAGATTCTGCTGACATTAGGACAGAAATGTAAGTTCTATTCTCTAGCCCCAGGAAGCATAAAGAACTCTATGTTGACCTAATAAATATAAAAACCAAAGATATTTTGATCCTTCCCTGAAGCTATGCCTCCATCACCTCAGAAACTGGAAACACTGTGTATTGAGAATGTGTGTAAGTTTCCAATCCTATTCCAGGAGCTGGGGACATAGCTCAGCAGTGTAAGCACCTGCCTGGCAAGTGCAAGGATCTGAGTTTGATCCCTGGTACAGCATGCCATACCATCATCAGAACCCTGGGTGCAGAGCGCTGTCCCTGAAACTAGGGGTGGTATCACACACCTATAATTCCAATGTTAGGGAGGCTGAGACAGAAGGATTACTTCAAGTCTGAACTGTGTAGCGAGACCCTATATCAATTAAATATATAAATATATACATTTTTAAAGCCTATTCCACCACTTAAAGACTATGTAATTTAGAGCATCTTGCTCCACTCCTGGTACCTCCATTTCTTTACTCATCAAATAAAAATCAATGCTACTAAGATTTCATAAGATTCTTATCAAGATTAAATAAGAGCCGGGCGTGGTGGCGCAGGCCTGTAATCCCAGCACTCAGGAGGCTGAGGCAGGAGGATTGTTGTGAGTTCAAGACCAGCCTTGGCTACAAAGTGAGCCTAAGGCCAGCCTGAACTGCATAGTGAGACCCTGTCTCAAAAAGACAAAAAAAAAAAGATTAAATAAGACCATGTATGTGCATTTGTGTGAAACATGGAATAGTGTTTAGGACATAATTAGTGCTTCACAGATTTTAACTATTGTTCTTCTCACAGTCATGCTAAGATTTGTGGTTTGTCATAGGCCACAGAAGTAGAAGCAGCTTTCCTGTCTGCATGGCTGTGATTCCAATCACATATGTCAACACGTCTCTGTCAGTCTGCTCGCTTACAAATCCTCCAGGCACTTCTCCATGATCATGGTGAGCTTCCATGACCTACCTGCTACTGCATGTGTCCAGATGTCCCCCCAGGCCTCATGAAGCCTTAGGTGAGGCTTTTTCAGTGGTGCTTGGATCCAGAGTGTGCGACTGACTCATGGTGCAATTCTAGAAAAAGGGTATGAGTGATACTTGCTCCAGGTAAGCTGGATAAGATATAAGGGACAGAAAGTGCTGTGGCTGTCCTTTTGGCTGTCCTTGTGGCTTTGCTTTCTGTCTGCCCTGCTATGAGCTGTTTCTCCTCTGCCATGCCATCCTCCATGGAGCCATTCAATTACAGACTGAATCCTCTATAAACTAAGCTAGACCCTTTACTTTTTTTTTTTTTTTTTTTTTTTTTTTTTTTTTTTTTTTTTTTTTTGGTGGTACCAGAGATTGAACTCAGGTCCTTGTGCTTACCAAGCAAGCACTTATTCCACTGTGCTATCTCCCCAGCCTAAACTAAGCTAAGTAAGCATCTCCTTTAACTTTGGGTATCAGCAATGAGAAAGAGAACTAAGACACCACCCAAAGGGAATATTAAAGCTAGGTGAGCTAGTTAACTACAGTTGATCTGCCCCATTACCTACTTAAATTCAAAAGGTGGGGCTGAGCAACAGGCAGTACATCCATTTTCACCCAGCTCACTTGCAGAAAAACATCTAACCTGACACAGGTCCAAGCACGCTTCCTAGAACCACAGTACTTTGCCATGGCTTCCACACTCATTGCAGAATAGAATTTAATTGAAAAGATGTGACAGTGAGCACCGGTCCACAGAAGCTCACCGTAAGTGCTGCTCCACTTTTTCAACATCTCTGTTTCCTCCCAAAGCTATACCAAGGGAGACCTCTATCATGTTCTCTATCACAAAAACCATTATGGTCCATAACATGATAACTGTTAGTAAGTTTTGTGATATCCACTTCAACACATCAAAATGATGGGATAAATTCTTGTTTTGCAACATCAAATTAAATAAAGCAAAATATGTCCTTCTCTAGTTAAATACTACAAAAACCATAAAACACTGGTAAACACTACAAAGAGTATGGAATAATGAAGGTTAACTAGAAGAGAGAAAAATCCATAGGTTTTGTTTGTTTGTTTGCTTGTTTATTTTTGCAGTACTGGGGATTAAACTCAGGACTTTGCACTTGCCAGGCAAGCGCTTATTCTACTGAGCCATTTCCCCAGCCCCTGGTTTCTTTTTTCTTAAAAAGTCATTGTGTCATATTTAAATCCTCAAGATCACCTAAAGTCTACTCCCCAAAAAGCCAAAACCAATTTATATGATGAAATATCTTAGATAACTTCAAGTACATAATAAATATCTTAACAGTCAGAACTTGTCCTATGGAAGGACACGTACTCGGGCATCTCTAGCATGTCACTCAAATGCAGGCACTGGCGACAGGAGCTCCTGTGCCCTTTCCCATGTATGCAGGCCTGAACTTACACAGCAGCACATGGTCAAGCTCACCCATGACCAGTAGGAAGTGCTACTTAGAATTCTAATCAAAGTTCACTCCAATCATAGATCACCATCTTAATTTCTAATCATTGCCACATGAACAGTGGTATAAACAACTGAACAAGGTCTGGTCCTTAATTTTAAGGACTTTACATCTTCAGTTTACACTATGGCTCCATGGTCCAGACTGTCAGAGTCTCTTCTCTTTCCTATTCTGATCCTAGTGTCATCCCTTCACGAGCCCTCCCACTTCTTGCTGTCCCATGTACATGGTGCCACAACCCCATAGCAGGAAAATACTATACACACTGACCATCCACAATACAATCCAACCCACCCTACTTCTTTACTACACAAGTTTCATTCTCAATCTCATATTTTATGTATCTTCCAACAGAATGCAACCTGATTCTTTTTGAATAAGGCCACTGACTTGCATATTCTATCTCAAAATTCCTACCTAACTGAAAGACTGAGAGTAGCATCAAGCACTTAATTATTTTCTCTAACTGCCTCTTCTTTTTAATGTATTTTGTGCTGGGCCTCACTATGCAGCTCAGCCTCCCCAGTGCTGGGATTATAGGACTGTGTCATCAAGCCCCATCTCAGTGGCAAGTTCACACACCTGGGGGTGGGGCCAGCACGGCATGTGGTGCTGGGATTGAACCATGGTACCTGCTCTCACCTAAGCAGGTCCTTAGGGTGCTGAGCTCTCTGTTCAACCCCCTCCCTTTTTTTTGTTATCAGAGATTGAATTTAGGACCTTGAGCTTGCCAGTCAGGGTTTACAATGTTGAAGTATCTCCTAAGCCCTTCCAATTGCCCTTTGGCACACACATACACACATCTACAAACACAGGATCACACACTGTTATGGTTTATGTTTAGTTGTCCCCCCGAAAGCCTCATGCAATCATGGGGCAGCTTCTAGAGTTTGTGATTAATTCATGACCCAATGCTGGGATTATAAGAGTGAGTCCTACATTCACCCTGGGGCAGATAATCTGCATGCAAATGTAAGGAGGGGAACTAGGTTAGCTAGCTGCCTCAGCTGCTGCTCCTCCCTTTGTTCTTTGCTGTTTGCAGCCACCATCATGAATGGCTGCCCTCTACCCTGTGCCATTCTGCCTTGGAGCATAAGAGTGAAACCTCCACAAGCTATAAGCTCAACAAGCCTTTCTTTCATTAATTTTGGATGTGGGTTATTTTTGTACCAGCAGTGAGACAGAAGTAACTGAGACACACACAAACACAGGAGCACACACATTAGCCTTTAGAATAGCAACTTTTGGTCTTAAGTATTTGTTGTTTGTTTTTGCAAGACAATGAACCATACTGGACAAATATGGGAACCTAAATAAATACATGTTTAAAGCAACATTAAATATACATGTCCGATATAAAAACAAATAGGAGTTACTTATGAAATATACAATATTCTTCAAGTAATAGCTGCAGTCTAGTGTTATTTACAAAACAGGAGACCCGAAGAATGTTAAAATTTGAAAATCAATTGCTTGGTTCTATGTATGGACCACACTACAAATGGTTCTTCTGGGTCAGCATGGTGGGGAGCCAAGTGGCCCGGGGATCCTGGGCCAAGGACCAGCCACTCCCAGGCTTCAGTCCTCTTACCCTCTAACAGCCAATTTCCTCCTTCGTGCACTCACCAAGCCTTCCCAGCCAGCACCTGCTTGCACCCCGTACTACCACACAAATGCCACCCAGCCTGCTAAATCCCTCATCTCCCTGCCTCCTCCCTGAGAGTTCTTACATTTTTCTGCAGCCCTCCTGCACAGAGCAATAAAGCTTTCCTTTACTTCTCTTCTGCTTCTCATCTGCACCAGAAGAAACCTTACTCACCTACCTTAAATGAGCTTGCCCCTAGGTAACACACATGTGTGTTCACCATGCCCTTCCAGGGCAAACTGCACCTCCCTGGGGCCAGGAGTTGGGAACTTGTTCTAGTCCTCCTGGAAGAGCTTTGAAGTGCTAGCACATCTGGATACCTCTGCTTACTCACCTATAGAACAGGAACACTGCCTTCCATTTACACATCAAAGAGTGCTAAGACAAAACAAATGACAACTGTGGGTGCGTGTGCTGGGAACATAAGGCCCAGAATGATATTAAAGACTTTCACTGGCTCCCACAACAGCTAATACTAGGTCTAGAACAGAAGAAGACTGACAGCTGGGTCTGTGGGAAGGTCACTGTCCAAGGCCTCCACAAGGAGGAAGCCGGTTAGGGGTGAATTTCAAGGAAACAGTACATCTGTGTGCAGCATGATGACAGAAGTATTTTAAAGAACTGGGCAGCCAGGTGAGAGGCACATGTGCCTGGCGCCTTTCCAGTGAAAAGTAAAAGTGGAAGCAAAACTATCCTCACCCTTTCACTGACTGATTTTGTGTTCACTCACCTTAGCTAATTTAATAAATAGAAGTCAGTGGGGCTCCAAAGTGACACTACAAAGGACACTCCTTGTATCCCCCACAATACACACTGCTGAAAATAATGTAAGAAAATTCAATACAATCCTGCCTCAAGGAAAAAGAGGAACACTCAACAATTGCTTGTTCTGAAAACACAGGTATTCCTTTGTATTTCATTATTTACTGTTCCATCCCCAGAAGAGGAAAAGAATTATAATCATGCTTCATATTAACATGTGTGTCTCCCAGAAGCAGACGGTGCTATGCCAATAGCATTTAATCAAACTCACTTCACTACTGAGCAGTAGGTGGCAGGTCCATCTTAAGACAAAAATATAACCATATCAGACAGAGAAGTTTAGGAGAGAAAAACCCAAACATGATTAGATCAGTGGGGGGGGTCAAAAATAAAAAGGAGGCATGAAGACTGTCCTACACTCGTTGCAGCCCGCCCCTACCCAGCATGCCCTACGTCGCATGATCATCATTTTCTCTAGGTACGATCTGTTCTTGCTCTCCAGCCAATATAAATATTCCGCTGCCCATGTCAAAGGAGCTTCAGCCCTATCTCCTGTCAGATGAAATTAGCCTTTTCTGGGTTTCTAAATTTTTAATTCTGCCCTAACTGTAGTATTTAACAAATTGCAAATTTTATTGAAATTTCATATATGTATGTATGTATGTATGTATGTATGTATGTGTGTATGTATGGCACACTCTTCTAGGAGACCTGGAGGTAGGAACTAAAAATCTTTCACTCCATCTTTCTGAACATTTGCTCCTGACAACGCCTTAAAAGAATGAGGAAGGTAATCAGTGTTCTTTTTCTGGTATTCAATCTTGGAAATGAGATTAGACTAGATGATTTCTAAATTTTCTACCAGCTATAAATCCCAGGATGACGGAAGTGGAAGGAATTTATGACTTTAATTCCATCCCACCCCTACCCACAGTAAAAAAGCAGGAGTAAAGCCAACGTGCCAGAACCTGGGCTCTCAGCAGCACGGCAGCCCTTGTCCCAACTTGGGATAGTTGGCAGTGACTGCATCAAGCTTACTTTCTCAATCCAAGCCAAGACAGCACCACAGGACTCATCTACTTGAAAGGTGACAAAAAAAGAGAATTGTCTTAAGCAAACAACCTCTGAACATCTAAGTGCTAGCCAAGGATTTGGCCTAAAGAGTGGAAAACTTGTTGCTTGGAGCTCTTTTTTTATTATTGGCAGTAATAGTACATGTCTGTGATTCATGCAGTTTAGGGAGTGGTTACTTGTACATATTATAGCTTGGCTTTCTGTTGCTGATCCGCTATTGCATTTAATCCCCCTTTCCTTGCCTTCTGCTCCTCTCTTCTCCCCTGGTTTCCCTATGGCTTTTGTCACATCTGATTGATAGTGTTCATCTTAGCTCACACGATGGCACACAGAGTGTGTACTGACCGGAGTTATGAAGGATCTTGCACTCTAGGCAACTTTCTTCTTCTCATCCCTGCCCCCGCCTCACCAGTCCTCCCTGCCCTCTCCTCATCTCTCATCCCTATTCCCCTGGACACCTTCCTTATTGGAAGAGAGCTGACCCCTTGTGCTGTTCTTTGTTTACACCAGCTAACTCCAATGAGAGACATTTAAGTTTGTGCATCTGGTGTGTTTCACTTTATACTTTCCAGGCACATCCATGTTCCAACAAATGCCTCACCTTTGCCATTCTTTACAGCAGGGTAGTATTCCCTGGTACACAGGCATTGCAGTTTGTTTTATCCAGTCATCTGCCCCTTCCAGGATTCAGCTATTATGAATTGTGCCGCTGCAAACACTGGTGTGCACGAACCACCATACTGTGATGACTTAACTCAACAAGGAAGATGCCCCCGGCAAAGGGAGAGCTGGTCCCTAAAGAATTTCTCATTTGGGCACTCTTTTAATAAATCCAGTTTACTGGCCCAAAAGTGGTGCTTCTCAAATGATAGAAAGAAATCCAGTAATAGGTCATAAAATTATTACGGGGGGGGGTTATCCAAAAGGGTTTAAAAAAAAATAAAGTACAAAAGGAAATACTAGTTTGCAACATAAAAAGTAAAACTATGTACTATTAAATGATTTTTCATGTATACTTATACACACATATATGCATATACAACCCTGCCACTGTAAAATTTCTTATTATTGTTTGCAAAAGAAAGGTCTGAAAGTCAGGGCCACAGACCGAGCTCCACGGAGATCCGCCTTGGTAGCTGTGCTGAGGAACCCGGGGCTCCATGCTTGAACAGTTTAACATAAGGGAAGGCAAGAGCAAGTCTGCTAAGAGGAGTAACTATCCTAGCTTTCCCTCCTGTTCCTCTCTAGAGCCACACAGACGCCCACTGGGCAGAAGAGGCTCAGAGCTGAGCCTCGCTGCCACAGCCACCCTCTTCCTCTTATTCTTTGGGCTCTTCAGTTCCCCTTTAGGAGACAAGATTTCTTTAGTTCTTATTCACTCTTTGCCTCTTCCCCCCCCCCCTTTGTCTGAGATAAATTAGAAAAACAAAAAGAGAGAGAGAGAGAGAGAGAGAGAGAGAGAGAGAGAGAGAGAGAGAGAGAGAGAGAGAGAGAGAGAGAGAGAGAGGAGGAGAGGTGGTAGGGGATGAAAAAAGATTACAATTTCTTCCCAGATTTGTGTTTTCTTATTTCCCCTCTCCTTCCCTCCTTCCTGCTTGCCCTCATCTTCTTTCTGTTCTGCTGTTGGCTTCCTTTCTCACCTACTTCCTCCTCCCATCTCTTATTCTTCTCCATCTTATAAAAGGGGAGGCCCAAGCCAGCCTGGAGGGGCTGTCACATGGAAAAGGCATGTCGCCAGAGCACTTTCAGGAGACTTTCAGAATATTTGTCTTGCGAATTGCCTGGCTGAGTGGCTGGGTTTGAGTAATTTTCTCTTTCTCCTGGAGCTGGTTGCTAAGAGACACTCTATTACTTCTCTTTCTCTTATGACCCGATTACTGTGATCGGCGCAGACGGCACGCAGACAGCACCCTGACGCGGCTCAGACAGGCTCGCGGGGCCTGGCTACAACATGATGGACCTTCTCAGGCCTCTCGCAACTGCCCAACCAAGATCTCCTGAGTTATTTTTCACTTGGGAGCAAAAGATTATCCCCATCTTCCTTTAAAATGGAGGCTGCGATGATCAACCACATCCATCATAACCATGGCTGATGATACTTTTGAAATACATTTCAAGAGGCCATTCAAGCCACCTCCTTCACCTCACACCACTTACCTTCACTTCTCAGGTCCATACACACACTAAAACTTGTTCCCAGCTCGCCTGTCTGGGTAAGGACACAGCTAGAAGGGAATCCCTAAATTCTTTCTTGACCAAAGGTCTCCAGACTCTGCCCTCCTCTGGCATGCACAGCCCAAGCAAGGTGACTCCTGCTTTTTTCTAATCCCACACAGCTCCAGACAAAACACTTTAGACTCCTTGGTGTGCAAAGGATGTTTGCTGAATGAAGACACAAGTTCCTTAAGCTCGCCTCATTTTTTTGAAGCTCCTATCCAACCCTCCTAACAGTGCACTTCAGAAAAGAGAAAACTTTATAGGTTCCTTTTTGTTTTTTCCATAAGTCCTACTCAGATATTCATGTAATCCTCCCATTCCTCATGATGGGAGGGTAAGAAATGTTGTTTTGTGGCCCCTCTTGCCATGCCACAAGTTCACAGATGGTCAGCAACAGCATCTATACAAAGATGTGGCACATTTCACATTGCCCCCCCATAGATGTATAAACTTTTCAGCTTAAGGCTCTGAGTTCTATTAAAATTAAGTCCTCCTGGAAAGATTCCACTCTGGCATACTTTTATCAAAGATTTAGAGCTCACTCTTTTAGGTAAATAGCTAGGTACCCTACTATGTATAGACATCTATATGTGAATGTATACAGTTAGGAAATATTTCTTGTATAAACTGCAGAGCAATCATAAACTTAGAGATAGCTGCATTCAAATAAAAGATTCATGTTTTTCTTCACTACAATACTGTGTGTAACATATTTATTATTTACCTAAAACTCAATTTCATTAACTGAAAAGAAATGTTAGCAACAACTTCAAAAATACCTTAAAGTGATATACCAGATAGCTATTGTACAGTAGGACAAATTAAATGTTATTTCCCTCAGAATCTGCACACATTCACAAGTGTGCAAGCAGCCTGTGCTCAGAGGGAGGGTATCATGAGGCATCATGGTTTAGATCTAACCTGTTCCACAGAAGACATCTGTGTCGAAAGGTGGATCTTTGGGAAGGTGTTAGAACCATGGGGCACTGTGCTCCAAGGTAGATTAATACATGGCTTATTTCATAAATAGGTCACTATTAGGAAGCAGGACCTGGCTGGAGGATGGGAGGCATTTGGGGAGAGATCTAGAAGGGTCTATTTTTATTCACAGTCTCTCTCTCTCTCTCTCTCTCTCTCTCTCTCTCTCTCTCTCTCTCTCTCTCTCTCTCTCTCTCTGTGTGTGTGTGTCTCTCTCTCTGTCTCTCTGTCTCTGTCTCTGTCTCTGTCCTTCTCTCTCTCTCTCCTCCCTCCCTCATTCTATAATGATCTCCTGCCAAGGAATTTCGGTTGTGGAGCTGGCTGATCACAAACTAAAACTTCTAGAAGCCTGAAACAAAATAAGCCTTTTCTCCTTTAAGTTGCACGTTTAGTACATCGTCCAGTGATGCAAAAGTGACTAACACAAAGGGAAAGAGGACATGAGGATGCTGACCTAGGACGGGAGAGTGGTAAGAGCCAGCATCTGAGAAGGGAAGTGCTGACAGTAGAAACAAAGGGCAGATGGGACCATAGCCTATTTCACAACCCAACTATATGCATAATATTTTATGGGAACAATTTTACTACATGCCTTTCAGGAGTAACAAATTTTATGCAAACTCCACAGCAGAATCATGCTCTCTTACAATTTTCAAGCAGGAAGGAAGTGAAGAGATATTGTTCAATCACATTACAGTTGGGGAAACTGAGTCCATGAGTGCCGTGATTCACTTAGACCTAAAGTGGCAGGGAAAGAGCTTTGCCACTCAAGCACATCTCCCTCTGCTCAGCTCTCCTGGTATGGGTTGGCTGCCCTGCCCTCTGGAAGAAGGCTGAAGTATAAGCATGATATCAGGTCATTTTTTTCTTCTCCCCTCTGAGCTGAATATGAACATCTCAGGGATTATGTGCAGAAGAAACTTCTGGATGGATCCTCATTTCCTGCTAGCAAAGTTGGTGATTTATAGTCTGTCTAGGAAAGAAGCACAGCTGATAGTAAGGTGCAGCTTTTGCTCCTAGCCCAAACAGTTTCCACCTTCAATTTTCAGCCTTCGTTCTTCCAGGATGACTTCAATTACACCAGTGATTCTGGGGAGCCTTGCAGAGCTTTATACCTCTGCCCCAGAGTCACCAGCCCCAAATTATGCTCTTCCTTTTCTTGTGACAAAGGGCCATGGGCACACCTTTTGGTTATGAAGATGAGTCTGGGCAGCTGCACCACTGAATGAAACTTTCTTGGCATTCTCTAAAATGGGTGCTGGTTTTATCCAATGTGCATTCTTAACCTTGGACTAACTGTTCCGCTGGACAGAAGAGATTAATTCCAGGTAGCGACTTCTATATCAGACTACATTTTCATATTGGTTACTTTGTATGTGCACTATATTCAGCCTCAAGAAAGCTGCATCCAATGAACTATCCTGGAAACCATAAATTCACTACTAGCAAAGTATCTAAAAAGTCCTATACTTAAGGGAACTATATGTCTAGTTCTCTGAAAGAATAAAATTATTCAGAATCCAAGAAACCTGAAACAGCAAGTCTTATTTAATGAAGATTCCATTTAATTAGTTATAAGAAACATTCTGAATAAACACAATTTATATACCAAAATGTATCTGAATCAAAGGCCAGTATGCTTGTGTGTGTGTGAGTGTGTGTGTGTGTGTGTGTGTGTGTGTGTGTGTGTGTGTGTGCGCGCGTATGTGTGTTTGCAAGGAACCAAAGTCACTAGTCATCATGATGTTAAAATGTTTCCAATTTTAAAGGCTTGGTCTTCCCCAGGCTTTGAGCTGTACCTCTGCCCTCTCCAGCTGGCACAGAGAAAGTTCTAGAAATTTGGGGTGGTGGTTATGCCTCCACTTCTGCTTCGGACAACTATGGATGCTACATCACCTGCATCCATTACTCTTACTCAGTGCTCCTCACACCCCACACACACAGCACCACAAATCACCATGACAGTGCCACGGTGACTGTGGCCCCCTCATCACCTGCAGCTCATAGATTGAGTGCTGCTTCCTTTCCTACTATAACACACTATAACCTTAGCACATTGTAACTACTGAGGGGCGATATGCAGTACTCAAGCAGCACAGTACTGGTGTACGCGAGACAGGAAACATAAGGCTTCATTCTACTTTCTTAAAAACAAAAAGTGAAAACTCAAGCACTGGAAGACACTTAAACCTAGGAACAAGATAGATGACAAAAATTTATCATAAAAGTAATTATGATTGCTTTTTAGTAACCTTAATTTTTCTTTATGCCTGTTCATTCGGAACTCTAGCACTTACAAATTTGCTTCCTCAAAATTTAGACTCATTCAGATTTAAGAACTCAAATTTATTCATTCAGCTATAAACCCAATTTGCCCTAACCAAGCTACTTAATCTAATCACAGAAACTGTTTAACTTCATTTACTGACCCTCATGCATTATATTATTTTTCACATGGAGGAAAAGAAATGATATCTTCAAAACCACATACATCATGAAAGAGAGAGAGAGAGAGAGAGAGAGAGAGAGAGAGAGAGAGAGAGAGAGAGAGAGAGAAAGTGAGCATAATGAATGATATGACCTAAAACAGTCCTCGAAGTGGGCCAGGCAAGCTGTGTACCTGGTGCAGAGATGCTCTGTAGCATCTGAGCATTCATTTAGGAAAGTTTTCTAGAAGTTTGACTCTATAGTCAGTAGCATACTTTCCATTCTGGGTCCTCACAAACAATGATTGCCAAGATACACTTTATAAAGTCTTAGTGACCCTAAATGGAACGGTTCAGCTTAGGGGGAAAGGTAAGGCAGAATGGTGATGTGACACTACTTTGAAAATCATAAAGATTAGTAAGGTCCCAGTTCTACTCTTACAGAAAGTACAAGCCGTAAGGGAAGAACTACAACTAAAGATAAAACTGGAAAGCAGTGGACCTTACGGTAGACCTGTCCCATCTTAGTGGGGTAATCAAGGGAAGAAATAAGCATAAAAAGAAAAACTATACATCACAGCATTGGTGTACAACAAAGGAGTCCAATATCTAAGACGTGTAAGTGAAAGAAAAAGATCAGAATTATCCAACTAGATGAATGTAAGAGAGCTCACTCATCTTGAGATTCCAGAGATCCTTGCACCAGTCAGGTCTGCACAGATTAGAGCTACTAGATTAGAGCTACTAGATTAGGCATACATTTCAGGTTGCTTAAAGCACTTGTTCTTCTTTTTCTTTTGTTCTATTTAACCAGAAAATTCCCTAGTCACTATCTCACCTCTCCGTAAAGTACATTTAACTTAATGAGATATTAAGGAAGGTCTGCAAGAGACACACAAGCCAGAAAAAGTTGCAGCTCTGTGTATTAAGCACAGTTCTAAAGGCCCAAGAACAAAAGAGCAGCATATACAATACTCAAAGGCCTGCACTGAATATCTAAGATTTCTGAGACCCATAATAAGCTGACACTAGAAAATAGCTTATTTTTAGCACTTTAAGTTGTTTTTGAAAATCACCATGCCATTCAACCTTGATTGTGTTCCTGCCACTTCTTTGCAGTCCCTTGGCAATGACTAATGATCACCGACCAAGATATCCCACAGCAGAAGAAAGCAGTAGCAACGAGGGTGATACAACCTGGGAAGAAAACAGGCCACCTCTACCCTTCAGACAGAGGAAGAGAAAGGTAAATGGGGAATAGAAAGGTAAGCACACTGGTCAAGGTTGGAGGGAAAATTGCTATCAGCCCCAACAGAAAAATGAAGAAGTTGGACTCCCAGCATTTATTGTAAACCACTAGCCATTCTCACTTCCCCTGCCAACAGAGAGGACTTTTGTTCATGAGGAAAGAGCTAGTTTCATAAACATTTATCAGAATAAGAAATAAGGGTGGGGTCCAAGGGGGCCATAACCACGGTAGACTGCTTTTAGACTGTAAGATCCATATCAGGCTTTTAAAAAAGATTTTTTTTTTCTTGTGAATTTCACCAGACTTGTTTACAATAAAATCAGGACAGCAATTCTTAGTTGTACTGAAGTAGTTCAATCTTTCTTTCAAGAACACAAAGAGCTAGAGAGACCAGGAGAGAGATCCGCTTGACCTGAACAGTTAACTTTCGAAGTATAAAAGCTGCCACAAGGCCAGGGAGATGGCTCAGTAGAATAAGCACTTCCCTGGCAGGCACAAGGGCCTGAGTTCAACCCCCAGTTCAGCCAAAAAAAAAAGCTGTAAAAGTTGCCACAATGGCCAATGGAAAGGAGTTCTGCCAGAAAGCAAACAGGGACTTTCTTACAGTTATTAATTGCTGCATTACCATCATTTTCACCCTACAACACAGTAGCATACGGGGAGCACCGAAGTCTACTTGTGAAGTATCTCCAACCCAGAGGCTGGAGCAGTGGCCTCGTTCAATCCAAGCCTGTTGCTCCTCAAGGCTGGCAGAACTGCCCTGACTGAACACAGTGGCAGGCTGCCATTGAAGGGGTGATTCTTTTCTGAAGGGAGTTAGAACTGAGTAATTGCCAGATGTTTGCAATTTTAGCTATAAAAAGATGGCTGCTTCCCATTCCTGACTATGTTGGATCTTTTTTGTTTCTACCCAAGCTATTGTGGTTCACTGAAGTAGGCCAGCTTGTGGATGAGTCATCATTCAAAATTGCAATAATGGAAGCAGAACAAATATGACATTTTACAGTCACATATAAGAGTCATACATTAAAATGCACAGGTAATAGCTCTATGCTAAGGAAAAGAAAATGTGCAACAGCCCAAAGGATTTCACTTTAAGAAAAGTTATGCTTGGGATTTCTCCTGAGTGCTTTCTACTTACAGGGTGAGAGGCACACCCCCTCCTAAACCAGGCTCTCTCCAGCTGTAAACTGGGGAGAAGCGTACTTGCTGGTCTCTGTCTGCAAACAGAGGCTCCCCTACCCACCCATCTTCGGTCCCACCTTAAGACTCACAGCTCAGATGCATTGTGCAAGTAGGTGCTATGTGAAAAATGCAAGAAAACAGACACGCATATGTGTAGAAATCACGGACTGTAACTGTATGGACACGTTGTACACTACATTGTCAATTCACTGTACTGTCCAATGTACCTACAGAGCCTTCCCTGCTACTATTACCCAATTCTGGATTTTCTCTTCGAATGATGCCTATTAAATATGGCAGCAGGTCCAGGAAGATAGCTTAGTAGCAAAACCACCTGACTGGCAAGGATAAGATCCCGAGTTCTATCCCCAGCACTGCAAATAAATAAGTAAATAAATAACTTTATTTTTCTTTTCTTTTCTTTTCTTTTATTTTTTTTATTTAAACAGCACCAATAGAACTTGAGAAACTAACCAATAAGCAGGGAGTCTTATCTTTTTTTTATTTCTTTAATTTTATTGAGAAACAAATAACAATGAGACAGTTTCAAAACTGAAGAATAGGACAGTTTCAGTAATTAATACATGAAGGACCATTTTGTATCTGTATATACAAAATAGTTAGGACAGATATACAGCTACTTACTCTTAATTCAATGAGAAGACAGATTCGTTCTAATAGTGTTTGGACAGGATATCATGTCTGCATCTTTTGCTATGAATAACCACTACGAAGGGAGTCTTAATGAATAACTTAAGAATAATTGTGAGTGTCTGCTGAGGTTGTTTATTTCTGTGAAGAAAAGAGTGTATGTTGGCTAAGGTGAAATACAATTTCAAGGGACTGGCTATATCTTAAAAATGAATTCCAGAAATGAGGTCCCATGATAAAACCAGTAACTAAATTCAATTTTGCCATTATGTAGCATATATCATCCCTAAAAAAAAAAAAATCTCACTTTATTATTTGATAATTTATTTTAACTAATAAAAATTCACATATTCTAAATGATGTTCATCTATGCTGTCACCTATAACTGAAGTTCACTAATGAAAAGTTACTTCTCGATCCTTTGTATTACCATATTGAAATATTTCAAGTAATGTAGAGCTCTTGCTGAGCAAGATGCTACAAAAATTTTAAATGGACATAACATCATAATTTCAGCAATAATAAACATAGCAAAAACCAGTTCTAAAATGTCAAAAAAGAAATGCATTAACATAGTATAAAATCAAACATTTTTAAATTGCCACTGTGAACTATGTTTGTTTGTTTTGTTTACGAAACTTGTATCTCTTTGCAGCCTTAGACCTTCTTGGGCTGCACACTAACTCCTCTAACACATTTACCAGAGTCACTTCTCCAGTAGGCTGTGAGACAGCTTCTGTTGTGAATTACTGGTGCTATTCATAAGTCAAGTTCTGTAGGAAAATATAAACTGCTTGAGGGATGGGATGTGCTCTTACTTCTGATCTATTATGAAGCCTGACTCAATGAAAATGGCATGAGATGGAACTGAATTACCACCATGAAAGGTCCTGAAGTAAACATGGAAGCTGAAATATGAAAAGCAAATCTGTCTACCAGGGACCATACTGAGGGGGAGTGCTGGATGTTGACTATCACTTCAAATGTGGATACTGCTAGATACCCATCACAGAACCTCCAAGTTTTTTTTCTAGCAAGTAAATTTTCATAGAGGAAGCACTAATGAAACTCCAGTCATGGTAACGTGTAAGAACAGATCAATAACAAAAATATTGGCAAACTAAAATGTCATCTTAATGTCAATAAAACTATCAGTAATAAACTTACAAAGTTTCACAAGATGACATAATTCAGTTGAACTAATGGGGATTTCAAGTGGTTATTCTCAGAGGTTTTTCTGGAATAATGTCCTCATAGTAATGATTTCTTGACATTAGGACTGCCATAGATGATTAGGGCTGAGATCAACCAGTTGAACAATGTGCCCGTCATGGAGACCCACGGCACATGCGCAGAACACAGGAGCCGCCAGGACTCTGCAGCTCTGCAGCAGTGTAAGCAGGGCCAGTCAGAAAAGTGCTCTTATCAGTTCTTCACTTGTACCTGGCACAACATCAAATGGATCTTCCATAAGACAATGTGAATCTCACACCAGGCTGACTGAGGCTGTGATTGGACAAAGGTCCCAATGCTTAATTTGCATGAGAAAGCCAGTGCAGGAATTTCAGATACAAAATCATTTTGCCCTATCGCAGTGGTCACGGAAGTGTACTCACTGGTAGAACTCTGACTCCAGTGTGTTTCTTTCCCATGGGCATACCTGTACATCCCTAGTACTTTTTCTGTGTATCTTTTCCAATTCTTTATTCAAGAAATCAAGGACCTGGAGGAAAGACCCTGGGCTAGTCATCCAGTAACACTGTGGCTTTTTATACTTTCATACATCAGACATACCCAGGTGATGCTGGAAAATTTTCAAACAGCTCTGAATAATTACTGAAAGAAACAATAGTGAGAAATATTCTCTTTAGAGAGATAGATAGATAGATGATAGATAGATAGATAGATAGATAGATAGATAGATAGATAGATAGACAGACAGACAGACAGACAGACAGACAGACAGACAGACAGACAGACAGACAGACAGATATTCCCAGTGGAATACTGCAAAAAAGCCAAAGACCTGGAGACAAAGGTTCAGATTCCAGATATGACCTACCTTTTCCAGGTTATGTACATCATATTATGCAGATTAAGGGTGACTGTCTTTTACAGTGTGGCTGAAAAGGCTAGGTAAATGGTTAAGCAAAGTGGACTTCAGAGACAACACAGACTAATGAAACAATAAATTTTCTTTGTATTTTTAAGATATGGACCCATAACAGAAACTATTTCAGTAATGGTACAAATCCAAGATTAGGAGCTTGAGATAGGGCTCAGTGGTAGAATACTTACCTACTACATAAGAGGTCATGAGACTGCTTCCTGACACAATGAAAAACAAACGACATTAAACAGGGTATAATTATTAGACAATGATTATTCTATAGCACTAAAACTTAAGATAAAATGCTACAAGTTTTAGGGCTTCTACGCAGATTAGCTTCATCACAAGTTCTCTGAATCTCAGGTATCTATTTGCTTCTAGGAACCATACTAAAGTAGGAACTATAATAAAGTAACAGGACACTGAGATGATTGAAGCCAGTCTGTGAGAAAGCACCTTGAAATTTAATTCACATGCATCGGTACACACACACACCTATTTAAAGTTGCAGCTGACAATGACTATTTCGTAATAAAATCCTTATTTTGTTGCTTCCTGGTTTCTCAGAAACACCTCAAAGTGTGCATAGGTAAAAAAGCAAAACAGAAGGCAAAATATTTAAGTTGGCCACCATCTCACATTCTCTCGGGTGTGTGTTTGACAAGGGAGAAAAGAAGCTGCCTTGAAACATACTTGGAAGAACTCAGAAAATTATTGGGGTCTTCCCCACTTTTCTTCCTTAGCATCTCTGTGTATGGGAACAGTTCACTCTAAAGCTGCAAATACAACTGGGGACAGAAGGCCAGGCCCACCCACCAGGTGCTTCCTGCCCATGCAGCAAGATTGGTCTTCCCTGGTTTCTGCACCTATCTTCTCTCACAACCCAACTTCCTGAGCTACCTAAAGGTGTCAAAGAAAACCAGCCTACGTGCCTCGCTCTCTAAGGCAGTCACCCTAACTGCCTGCAAAGCTACCTCTGGACGTCCACAGGCAGTGCCCCAAATCATAAGGGCCATGTGGGCACCACATGCTGATTCTGTTCCTGTCATACACGTCGCCGGATATGCCATGCTCGCCACTTCCCATTCTTGCCAGCTTAACAGCAAACTCACTCTCTAAGGCTCAAATCAGACATCTCCTCCTATGTACCTTTGCCCAATTCCTCCCATAGAAAGTTTTGCAAGTTCTCTGTGGTACTGAATTAACACCCAACCCAGTGGGTGCTACATGTCCACTCTGATGAGTGGACTACAGATCATGTTTGAAGACAGGAAGATACAGAGCCATACAAGGACTGAACAATGAGAAGGGTGGGGCAGAGGGCTAAACTTTAGGATGCAGCACCACGTCCCAGGGGTTGGCACTCCTCGGCTCCAGGTGCTCTGCACAGTACCCCAGACTCTGGAAGAAGCAATGTGAAGGACTAATGATGAAAATGCAACGCTGTGGAATTCTTTTACAGAGCCATAGGTTGATGATTGTTTCAGGGCATATTTTTCTTTATATCATATATCTGCCCAAAGACTCAGGGATCAAATTTATCTTTACAATATTCATAATGAATCCATTTATAGGTGATTCGCATAGGCCTGTGGTGACTGCAATCAGCTGAAAATTCAGACATGGTTTTCTGAACGACACAACAAAAAGTGCTTGACAGGGCAGAAACCTGGGCATCTGCTGGAAAGAGTCCAACTTTGCCTACTGTTTTAACTCTTGCTTCTTGTGTTGTGAAGATTACAAATAAATATTTTGGGGTAACAGCATATGGAAAAAAAGGGTGTCAAAGTTGGAAGCACAGGAACCACAGAAGGCAGAGCATTAAAGACATCTGACTGGTCCTGAGGTTCTTTTTTGATTCTTTTTGAGACAGGGCTTTGCTATACAGTGCAGGCCATGTTGCACTCACCTTTAGCCCAGGCTGGCTTCCAACTCACAGGTATTCTCCTGCCTCAGATTCCTGAGTACTAGGGATCACAAGCATGCAACGTTCCCCTAAGATCTGGGGGAACTGAGATACTATGTGATAGATAGATAGATAGATAGATAGATAGATAGATAGATAGATAGATAGATAGATAGATAGATAGACAGACAGACAGACAGACAGACAGACAGACAGACAGACAGACAGACAGACAGACAGACAGACAGCTCTCACATTTTTCTGAGGATTGACCAGCTTTGAGAAGCACTGACTTAAGGCCTACATCATAGCAGTGATCTTAAAGATGAGAAGGCAAGCCCTGCTACTGTAAGATGGAACTTAAGAAATCTGTATGTCCAATGAGTGTATTGAATTTTCACCACAAACAATACACTGACAAAAAATAAAAAGAATTTTTTTTTTTTTTTTTTGCCGGTAATAGGGATTGAACTCAGGATCTTGTGCTTGCCAGGCAAGTGTTTATTCTACTGAGCTATCTCCCCAGCCCCTAGAAAGAAATCTGTGTTTCCTTATCTCATAATTAGTAAACTTTCTATTTTGAAATACAGACTCACTTAAAGTTCCAAAAATAGTGTGACCATGTTTCTAGCAGCACAGCAGAGAACAGCTAAGGCTTGGAGGGTGTCTATGTGTCCATCAAGAGAAAGGTAAAACGATGGGATTCTTATACACAATGGAGCCCTAGTAGGCCAGAAAGAAGGACAAATCTGAGCCATTTGTAGGAAAATTGATGCATATGAAGAATGTAAGGCTAAATGCTGGCCTGATAGCTCAGCAGAGTAAAGTGCCTGCTTAGGCAGAGCACATCAGGTTGAGTTCAATCCCTGGCATGCTGTGCCTGCCCCAACCCTGAGGCACGCTGAAATGGCAATTGAGAGTGGACATAGTGGCACATGCCTGCAATCCCAGCACTTGGGAGGCTGAAAACAGGAGAATCACTACGTATAGTGAGACCCTGTAGATTCTGTCCTAAATACATTAAAAAAAAACTAAGGTTAAGCAAAATAAATCAGCCACACAAGCTAACATAGCATATGGCTTCTCTTAGATGAGAAATCCAAATTACATATAAGTTAAAGGGCAAAATGTAAAATAGCTAATAGAAGAAACTAAAGGAGGGTGAGAGGGAAAAGGGAAAGGGAAGGAAAGGGGCCGGAAGCAGAGCCAGGGTGTGTTAAGTACATGCACCGACTTCTCAGGAGACAGACAGCAGGCAGCTATAGGCAAAAGCATTTCAATAAAAATAGAATAGAATTTCACACACGCTTTACCCAGGTTTTCCCAAAGGTGATATCCCATATATATATATATATATATATATATATATATATATATATATATATATATATATATATATAAAATGCATTATCAAATCCAGAAAACTGACATTGTTGCATTATTGTCTAAACTTCCCAATGTTCACACCATTTTTAAACTGCATTCATCTGTGTGTGTGCGCTTGGGGGGGGGGTCTACACAATTCTGTCACACTGATTAATGTGACCACAAAACTGCTCTACTGCCACAGAAAGACTCCTGTTGCTGTCCCTGGATATGAGCAGGCACTGGAGACCCCAGCTCTCTATCTCTGACCTTGACTGACCACATCTGGCCTCCAAGTCAGCACTGTCATCTCAAGAATGTCTTGGAAATGGAATTAGACAACATAGCAACCATTCAGGTTTGGCTTTTTCCATTAAGTAGAACAATTTCCAGGTCTGTCCAGATTGCTACATGTATCAATAATTCCATTCTATAGACCTATCACCAGACTTTGTTTAGACATTTGCCCACCAAAAGACATCTGGGCTTTTCTCCAGTATTTGGTTATTATAGAAAAGTAGTTGCTATAAACATTCATGTGCAGGCTCTTGAGGGAACACAACTTTTCACTTCTCTGGGTTAAATGCCAAAGGGCACAACTGCTGAGTCACATAGGGATTGCATGTTTCCTTCTATAAAACTCTGCCAATGTGTTTTCCAGAGTGTCGATATAACTGCACACATTCTGCTCGTAATGTGGGGGATCATCTCTCTTACCTTTGCAAGAGCACACTACACAACCTTTTATTTTAACAGCTCTAATAGCTGTGTGGTAATGCATCCTAATGGTTCTCTAGATTTTATATGCCAAAAAGAATTAAGCTCTGCTCAGCTCTCAATGATGAAGTGAAACACCACTGTACGTTTATATATTTTAAAGTAAAGGCAAGTAAAGAGCATCTGCCCACACAAAGCACCGTTAATCAGTTTTTGAAACTATCTAAAGATTATGAAGCCACCAATTTATTAAGAGTGCCAGTTATTGACACTGACACTGAACGGTTGTGATGAATTAGAAAATACATGAGATTTTTGTTAATAATTACATGAACATCTCCTTGTACTTAAAACATAAAATCCACTCCAGTCAGGAGTGCTCTATCAGTATAGCTCACCAACACGCTACTGACTCCATTTCTGACATGCAACTGTGGCAATCCTTGTGGGAAATCCACTCCATGGGAATACAGCTCAGCCTTACAGCTTTCTACTCTACCAAACCATCTATCCGAACTGTTTGAGTCTAAAGCTGCAATAACAGTCCCTGTCTGCCTTCAACACTTCACAGCTGTGTACAGCATTCCTACCAATGCTCTTGTACCTCCTAGAAATGTATTATCATTATCCTCATTAATTAAATGAAGCATTGTATAGGTGATTTTTTTTAAGAATAAAAATATCTGGCTATAGAATTTTACACTTTATAATATTGAGGAACTGTTACCCTTATCACTATGACTAGAAGATAATTATATTTATCGGGGCTTATGGAATCTAATGTATTAGCATATATTTTTGGAACTGAAGTAATTTTTCACAATTGTGAAAAACTATATATGTGTGCGTGTGTGTGTGTGTGTGTGTGTGTGTGTGTGTGTGTGTATATATATATATATATATATATATATATATATATATATATATATATATATATATAGTCTTTTTGAGGCAAGGTCTCACTATGTAGCTCAGGTGGCCTTGAGCTCACTTTGTAGCCCAGACTAGTCTTGAACTCTCTAGATTTCTCCTGCCTCAGCCACATGAGTGCTGGGATTACAGGCATGTGCCACCATGCCTGACAAAAAGTCAGGTTTATTATAAAAAGAAAATACATTCCAGGATGGTAAAGATTAGTCTTTTTTATTGCTAACTGCCATTACTTTGGCTTCACAAAAATCTATGGTACAAAATATGTTTCATATAAATGACTGCTGGATAAGTATTAAATAATAACTCGAGAGGGTTGTAAGGTATTTTGCATTTCAATACATTTTACTCTTATCATTATATTTAGTTGTCAAAATAATCTTGAGGATAATCAATGTCACTAGGTGACTTTATTAATTAAGCAGAATGTGGAGTAAAAAAACTATCATACCATGGTCAAATGGTACAGCTGAGGCTAGAAGGCAAGTCAGCCAGCGTCACACCATGAAGCTGGTGAGGGCTGATAAAGTCTACCTGCTGGTAAGAACCGATTTTACCAGAAAGTATAATTTTTTTTTTAATGCAAGATGAAATGTAAAGATGAAATTAATAGAGTTAATATTTGATCTGTTAATGAATGAACAGCTTGTTCTATTTTACCCCAGGATCTGAAAATTAAAAGTCATCCAGTGCACTCTACATCAACAGACAAAGCTCAAGTGTTTGCCCCAATCCAAAGAAGGGGCATGCCAGTCAAACTGGAGCCAGGAGAGTCCGAGATGCTTCAGGGCATTTGTGACCATCCTTATGGCACTCGATGCGTAACTGTAACAAGCATCTCAAACACTGCAACTACTCCTCTGGTTATTGCTCTCAATGCAACAGGCCTGTCAGGGTTACCAAAGGGTGTTTTCATTTATGCCTCTAAACAAAGGAAACAAAGACCTTAGGGTGCCAAAGACAAGAGAACACACGATGCATGTAAATATTTATTTATTTATTTTTAATTTTTCTGAGACAGTGTCCTACAATGTAGTTAAGTCTGTCCTTGAACTCACAGTGATCCTCCTGCCTTAGCCTCCCATGTAGATATCACTGTCTTCTACCCAATGGCTCTAAGATTAACAAGGAAGAAGGTTTGCAAAACTGAACAGCACCAAATTGGCTGCTATGTTCAAAACAGAAATGGGGAGTACAACACATTTTAATGAATCTCTAACAAGACTGGCACAAGTAGCCTTTCACCACCCTCAAATATTGCTTCTCTACTGCCAAAGCAAACACGCCCTGTCTAGCCCAAATGCACAGTTCCATAGCACAGATACCAATTACCTACCAAAAATCAACTACTCGGGACTCATCAATCCCAAGGAACCAAGCACAAACTTAGCTCTCATGTAGACAATGTAGCAGAGTGGAAGGAACTCATTTAGGAGCCCAAGGCCCTGCATGTGTAGTTCAGCTAGAAACTCCTGGTGACCTAAGGAAAGTCTTTCTCTGTGTTTCCAACTGTCTTCACAACTGAAAAATCAAAGAACTACATGTCAAGTTGTTTTCTAGTTCTATGGCTGGTAAGACTTCAGTATGAGCTCATAAAAAAAAAAAAAAAAAAAAAAAAAATGGTACTGGAAAGACAGAAACCAAGAAGGAAATAAGTTTAACTACGACTTCCATCATGGGCAAGCCAGTTGTTATGCTGTTCTGGCATTTTGTTATAGTTATTATGATAATTCCTTATCACCACTGATGCATCCCTCCATAGAATAGATTGATGACCTCAGAGAACAAGAAAACAGTGAATGATAAAATTCAAATTCATGTCACCCATCCTGAGCTATCCTTACCAGCAATAGAAGCAAAACTGAAAAACAGAAACCTTCTCTATATATTTTAGAAATATAGAAGACAATGTATTGAGTAGTTGGTTGAAACTGTCAAAATTCTGAAATTAATTTCAAATAAAATAATATAATAATGAAATAGTGTAGTTATACAATGGATGAGGTTGTGGAGTCAAATTTCAAAAAATATATATAATTTTTAAATCAGTAAGAGTTCCAGATATGAATGTGCATACTGCTGCACAGAACTTCAGTGAAGTCTTTCACTTCAGGTATTCTATCATTCAATAAAATGGCAGTAACATCTGTTCTGTCTACCCAGAGAACTGCAGTAAAAATTCTCCCCTGAAAATTAAAACAATGAAATGTAACCATTAGATAAATACAAAGGTTTGAACCAAAATAAGGAATTTCTACCACAAAAGTCATCTTGAATTGGTACTCTGTTAAAAAATCTAGGCTAAAAACATTTTTTCTAAAAGAATTTCAGAGATTGAAAAAAAATGCAGTGCTAGAGCACAAGAAGACATCAACTTTGTAGCTTTCCGAACTTTACAAATTACTCAGTATGAGTAGTGATTGCAAAGATGTATATAAATAACATTACCAAATTTTCACCCATAAAATTATTAAAAGAGAGAAAAAAGTAGAGAAAATAGGGAAAAGAAAAGAGAAGGAAGGGAAGGATGGAACAAGAAAGAGAGGGAGAGGGAGGGAAAGACAGAAAAACAGAGACAGAGTGAGACTGATAGAGATCCTGATTCCTAAAGTGTAATAAAAGGATAATTTTAAAACTATCTAAATAAAGCAATAAATGAGTAAAGTAGTAGAGATCATATACTCTGCTCTCTACTAAGAAGAGACAAAGTCACTTTTCCATGCTACCAAAGTTTAAGCTTAATTTTATTTAGTGGCTGTTGATTCATAGTGGAGGCAAAGAGGGACCTAGATTTCAGGGTACACAATTTTAGGCAGTAGAATTTTCAAGACCAGAGGAAAACTGCATTATCTTGTTTTCCTCATAAGTAAAAAGGTGATGGGACAAAATCATAAAAAGAACTGGACAAAATGAATGCATTTAACACCAAAATATCCAAAGATAATAATCTCTAAGGTTGAAGATAGCTACAGACACCCAAATCTTTACAAAATCAATAAAAGTAGAACAATAAGAATAAAATAAAAACAATCTACAATATAACGAGGTACTAAGCAGAAGCTACTAAGAAAAGTACTCCTCACTTTTCAGTGGGAAGAAACCCTTGAGAAAAAGGTTATTAGCACAATTCCTTATAAAAAAAGAAAACTGTAACATATGGGTAGCACAGAAATATAAGCTGATGGGGAAAACATGTGAGTACTTCTCTACTTCCACAGTCAGAACGTAAAATTAAAAAAAGCAAACCCCCAAGACTACAGGCAGGAAGCCAAGGTGAAAATGTGATTGGTAAGGTCAAGGCAGCAGTGGATAAACAACTCCTGGGCTGAAACGCTCACGGAACGGGCAAAGGAAGTCAGCCATAATGCAGATATGCACACTGAGGCTGCATACTGCACAGGGGCACGATCCACAGTTCAGAAAAGTTATTGGCCACAAAAGCACAGACAATGTCACTGTTTCTTTCTAAGTTTCTATTTATTTTTATTTTTATTGTTCCCCTCCACCCCGGGGGTGAGTACCAGGGATTGAACTCAGGCCATTGCTCTTGCCAAGGAAGCGCTTATCCTACTGAGCCATCTCCCCAGCCCCACAAAGTTTTTATTTCTTTATGGAAAAGTAAAGCACATAAGGGTTCTTTATGGGAGCACAACAATACAATAATGAGAGAGCACAGAGCTTTGCAAGTGCAGTGCTACATGTTAGCATGGACCATCGCTCTGCTGATTTCTGTTGGTCTAATGAACGGAGCAGCTAATACTTTTTTTTTTCCTCTCCCCTTTGGAATTTTTAAAAATTTTTAACCAATGTTGCATACTTATACCTGGTAATCTGAGCCACTAACTTGTAGGCAACACTATGCAACACAACAACCATTGTTGAATTTCTGTAGTTTTGTTTAGTGAAGCTCTGTATCATGTCTAATGTTGGTTTTCTCAACTATTTTTTAAATTCTCTTTATATGAAAAAAAAATAGAGGCACTGAATAAGAGTAGGCACAATAACAGAACATAAACAAAGAGGGACTGGGTCTCTTTTCATTGCCCCTACTCTTTGTTTTCGAAGTTCAACATTCTTCTTTGTATTTTGTTTTTAGTTATTACTTCATGGAGTGCGGACATCACTTGGGGAAAATATGGAACATCTTCAACCAAAAGGCCTGCTGTCACTTGCGATGCCCATGTGGCATGCCACCAAAGAAACCAATATGTACCTCCACACATCCACAGCCACTCAGTTCATGGGCAACTTTGAACTCCACTTGATGAAAACTCAAATTGCTACTAAAACCCATAAGACTAAGGCTCACCTAGAATTATCTATGAGCTTCAACATGCAGATCACACAGAGACCTTAAGACTACTTTATCCTACCTCAGCCTAAGAAAGCAGAACCAGCCAGGGAAACTGAAACATATTCCAGCGACCTTATTAGCTTCCCTCTGCACAGGTTTCCCCTTGGTCTGTTCCTTGCTGGCATTTTGGAACATGTGTCTGCTGGCAAGAGGCAAAAACCATTAGGCAGTAGGTATGTCACCTAGAAAGAAGCTACAGGGTAAGGAGAAAAGAGCCCGAGCTAGGCAAGAATTACCAACACAGGCTCTAATCCAGTGATAATGGTATCGCCACACCCCTATCATTAGTGAGGTCTTCATTGTTGTATTTCTAAAGGAGTTTGACCACAATGTTTACTTGAGGTTCATTAACCTCCCCTAATCTTCAAACCCATGAGCTTCTATTGGTCCCACACAAAACTGCACTGACCAATCTCCTATACTGTGCTCAATGCTCCTACTCTAGATTCCTGACTTGGAAACACCAGCACTTACCCTCGGCTCCAGGTTGCTTATAGGGGTTGTACTTGGGCTTCGGAGCAACGACTGGTGCAAACTTCTTGGGTGGCTGCTGCGTCGACACTGAAATACTGGGAGTCCCAAAAGAATGGGTGGTCTCCATGCGAGCGGGAACGTGGCCAAGGGGCTCTCCAGTGCTCTTGGGTGGCAGCCAAGTTGGATGAGACATTGTGGAAATCTGTAATGAGAAAGAAGTAAAGGATATTTTTATACAAGCCAGAAAATGAAGGTGACATCTCACTTCATGTTATTTCATCTTAATCCATACTTAATGAATCTTTGTAAAGATGCATCACAAGAATGAAGGCAGACATAGGAAGGATAAAAGAATGCAGAATGGAGAAAGGAGAGAAGAGGGATAATCATCAGAACAAGGATGGGAAGGAAGAAAAAGATGCTTGGAAGGTAGAGGAAGAGGGGAAGAAACAGAGCTGGAGGAAGGTGGTCGCTCAAGGTTGAATGGTCATTTTAATAAGGTCACCCCACTCTTTCAAAAATAAGACTTAGAAAAGCTGTTCTCCTGAATTTCCAGAGCTTTTGCAACAACCACTGGGACAATATTAACTTCCAATCATTACATCTCAGTGATAGGCACTGTTGCCCAAGTAGGTATGAATCAGAAATAGCTCCTCACCTGCAAAAGATTTTATGTAGGAAAATACAGGGAATAATTCAATTTTATCAATAGGCTGTAAAATAATTACTACACTCATTAAAAGGTGACACCTAAATGACATGATAAGTTACCTAAGTGAGATTTAAAACAAGTACTGCCGGGATGAAGGAAAAGATAAGTGCTCGCTGGCAGCAGAACCAGGAAGACTCTGCTGACGGGTATTGCTCAGCCTGGGAATGGAGCACCAGTAGCTGCTGCAAAGCTACTGTACAACCCCTGTAAGCAGCCTGGACCTGAGGGTAAGCGCTGGTGTTCCGAGTTGGGCATCTAGAGTAGGAGCATTCAGCATAGTATAGGAAATTAATTGGTGCAGTTTTGTGCTGGACCAATAGAAGCTCAGTGGACCAATAGGAGGAAAGTGCTACTGCACAAGGGTCCTCAAGCCACCGAGGCAGGACAATGCACGGCGCCTACGTCCAGTGTGGCTTCAGGGACAAGAAGGGAAAGTAGCAAAGGAAATACGAAGTGTGGGACTAAAGTGAAGTCAAAGTGAAACCACAGTACAAGTGGGCCAGGGGGCTTTCTGTGTGTCCCTGGAAGATAGGAAAGCCACCCTAACCATGGCACTCTAATGACCTTTTTGAAAAGCAAAAGGGACCAAGGGAAAGAGGGAGGTAGGAGGGAGGAGAAAAGAAGATGAGAACAATTAAGATGTGTTCTGTACCTGTACCAACTCCCTACAATGACTGTAATCATTATGTACTGTGAACACACACTAATTAAAATAAAACAAACTAAGAGAGGCGCTCTGCAAGTGCAACCCGGTTGCCTCCCAAGAGGAACCAGGAAATGGGAGGAGGAGACACTGGGTACCACATGCCTGCCACAAGACACAGCACAGAATTACCCACCACCCATCATGCACAGGGCAGCCGTGCCCCACAAAAGCACACACAGTCGTCGTCAAGAGCTCCACTGAGCTGAGAGCATCCTGGAGTTTTTTCTTTTTTTTACTTTGGGCAACCTGGATGTTGTTCTGATCTGTGAACAGGCATCATGTGCAAAGAGGAAAAGGATGTCTCCTTGTCAGAGAAGCCAATCACTCCTGCAGGAGGCCTTCCTGCTGGGGCAGAGCACAGACTGCCGCTGAAGACGGCTCTCCAAGCCTGATTGCAAGAGCTCTCCACAGAGAGGCCCGGAAGGTGCCTGCACCACTCCCAACCCCAAATACAACCAGTAATTTATTAATTGAACTGAATTAATTAAGAGGGCTACATGATTACCTCCAGATGTCTATAAAGACAAAGAACACAGGAAGTGTGGAGAAAATTAAGGCCTCGGCACATGGCACAGCCATACAGAGAGAGGCGGGGAGATGAAGACAGTTGGGGCACCATGTCACCCATGAATTAACACCAGTCCTCACCAAGGAAGAGGGGCATGACCTTGAAGTCTCCAATACCTGAGACCTCCCTCCCCCTACTCTTTCAAAACTAAGACTTAGAAAAGCCTGTCTTCCTCAGCCCCCATATCTTTCACAACAACCACTGAGAAAATACAAAAGGCCTTCATGTACTATACAGTCCTGGGTAAACTGAGTGGAAAGGAACCCTCTGTTCCTAAGAAACCACTGAGAACTGCATCAGCATCTGACACAAAGCAAAGAAGAGGAGCTGTGGATTTCTCTACATGACAGGATACCAAGAAACTGGGAATCAGGATGCACATCATGGAGGCAAGGGACATTCGTGATTTCTCTCTCTGATTACAGACCTCTTCTTTCCTTTTTCTTTTGCTTTTATATCTAAATAGCATGCATATGTGTATACTTACTTACAAATTGAGATATCTTAAAAAGACCAGGACCATATTTCACACATTCCTGAGCTGCCACTAATGTAACAGCACAGAACCAATGTGGACAAACAGTCAACACATATCTCCTTTAGTTGTAGTTATTGAACTGGCAACAACCACTGAGAAAATACAAACTCCCTTTATATACACTCTACAGTCCTGGGTAAACTGAGTGAGAGTAAACCCTTCTCTTCTCATAAGGAACCACTATAAATGTAAATGATTTTTACGTTTGCAAAAAAAAAAAAAAATGTACCAACCAAGCCTCTCTCTCAGCATTAAGTTGTATCAATTTTGTTTGGATTTTTAACTGCATTTTGGTCTTCTACCAAATGGGGATCAAAACTATTTTTTCTCTCTCAATATGAGTACAAATGGGGGATAAATGGAAACATACATAGTATGTTTTTAAAATGGGTTAGACCATCCTTGCAACTTTTTGGTAAGTTTAAGGATATTCTGAAAGTGAAAGTTTTAAAACTAGGTTAATACACAATGCAGTGGTCTCTCTAAAAGAAAGATGCATCCTTTCAGAGCAGTCCCCAGTTACTTAATGACCATGGCATGTTGGCTTTTGCATAGATACAAAGGCTTAAGACACCTTTGAGGAGAGTGCTGAAAAATTAAAATTTAATCACCAAATGCAAAGCCTTGATTCGAGTGACTCAGTTTTCCCCAGCACAAGATACACCCTGAGATCTCTCGCTCATGGAAAAACAGCACTAGCTTCTGCACAGGCCAGACTGCTTCACAGCAGCTTTCCAAGCGCACCCTCTCAGCACTCTTCCTCATGACCTTGGAGCCCCAGGAATGCCTTTCATGGGATTTATAATGAATGGTCATGAATCTGAAGCCCTACTCACGCTTGCCCACTTTTGCAACACTTTCTTCTCTTCACTTTCTTCCAAGCTCTCTATATTTATATTGTCCTGCCCCAAATGTACCAACTCTACGAATCCTTCCATAATGCTAATTCCTCCCCTCAGCTCTTTCATTAATTTTTTTCCACACTTAGAACACTCTGACAGAAAGCCATTTTTTCACCTGTATATCTGCCCCACTAAGGTGGAACCTCTGAGGTCACCTCACTAAGCCAACATACTGTATGTATGTATGTATGTATGTATGTATGTATGTATGTATGTATGTATGCCTGTGTCCCTCCCTCCCTTCCCTCTCTTGCGTGTGCTCTCCCACCACTACCACCATACTGGAGATTGAACTCAGGACCTTATGCTTGCCAGGCAAAGCTTATTCTACTGAGTTATCTCCCCACCCCACAGACCTATCTCCTTTTTTAGCTTCTACTAATACAGTCATTTCATGTTCATCTTTCTGAATTCAGTGATATGATGATGGTGACAGATTTTCAGATGTTGAACCATCTTTGCATTCCTAGAATAAATCCTACGAGTCACAGTTGTACTTTGTTGATATCTTGATGAATTAACTATGTGGAGTTTTTTTCAGAATTTTTGTACATCTAATCATAAATAATATTCATTCTGCTATTTTTTTGTGCTTATTTTGCTTATTATTAAGTTTTAACATGATGGTTCTGCATTCTATTCCACTGTTCATATTAGCTTAATAATTACCTTGGAATTATCTGATCTTTAAACATAAAGCAGATTTCAATATAAAGTCAATTTAATATGATAAACTTTTTAAATAACTGATACCATATAAATTCTAGAATAATGGTAGCAGTTCTATATTCCTGGTAAGGTGATTTTTCAGTACTTATATGTAGTAGGAAAGTCATCTGTTTCCATTAGGTTTTATCTCTGCTCCCTTTCAACCAAACTAACTCTTGATTTAAAACAATTTCTTGTTTACTATGCATCATTAAGATCCTGAGAATTCCTTCCCACTAGACCTTAAAGACCTAAGCACGCACTCCATGCTTCAGGGTACTGTGTTCTGTCCCTGCACGTCAACAGCAGGGCATCCTCATGCTTCATGCTCATCACAGGTGACGCTGCCTGGCTACATACACAACCTACAGAGTAAACTTTGGAATCTTAAGAGAGCAGACATTCATATCACTTTGTAATCCCGGGGTCTATGTAGTGATAGGCACTAAGTAAGTATATCTATTTGTTTAATAAGTAAATGAATTTATACTCCTCTCACTGGAGCACCAGATGAATCAGATTACCACTGTTTATCCAAGGAACTTAACATCTACCTCAGGGAGGTGTACATCAATGAGGAGAAATAGCTCATGGCAAACAGGCAGTAGACAGTGGAGCAGCAAGCAACATAAGCCTAGAGGAGGTGTACTGACATGAGTGTAAAGAGAAGGGTAGTAACACTGAATGGGAAAACGTCAGACTGAGTCACAAGAGCTAGTCTGGCTTGGCAGGGGAGGCTCTTAATCAGAACTCAGAGCTCAAAGACATTGATAGTGACCAGTGACAACAGTCCAGGAGTCAAGCAAGGGATGCAGGGCACAGGGTGCTGACCCACTACCCCAAACTGGAGGACTCAAAGAAAGGAACAGATGGGGAAAGAGGTGTTTGGTTTTTGGTTGTTTTGGTTTTTTTGTTTTTGTTTTTTTCAAAAATATGACATAGAGAGACAAGAAACTAGAACTTTTGTCTTCACACAAGAATACAAGAAGAGTGAAAATTCAATGTAAGAAAAACTAGTTCCCACACGATGGACTCAAGGAAAGTATCTAAGAAGTTCAGTCATATAGACAAGAAGGCTTTCTGGCCTGCTGGGCCACTCCTTAGCTATTCCACAGAGACTTTTAGCAAACTAATTTCTAAAGTTTCAGTCAGCTGAAATATAAGACAGTGTTTTCATCTGTTAAAGTCACAGTATGTCTTCCTTTGGAGATGTGGGTTTTCAAAAACTTTCCAAGAATGGTGAATGGATGGTTGACACAGCACAAATGAGACAGAGCTTCTTAGCTCCTTGGAGAGCAGCGCATCAGGAACACAGCAGGCAATGATGAGAAATGGTTTTGCTGGGCCACAACTTACCTCTGTTTCTAGGTAAATTTCACTCTAGGTTAATAATCATCATGAAAGTAAGAAGTGAAAGGGAAGGCTCCCACACAGGCCCTGAAAATATACAGCATGGGCAGAGGAAGAAACATAAAGAAAGGCAGCCCTTTCCTAAGCCAAGCGCCGATGATGGAAGCAGTTGGAGAGCTGCGGTACCCTGGGCTCTGCTCCTTCAGGAATGGTGCTCCATGCGAAGCACTGCAGGAGAACTGTGAGGATCTGCTGCTACACACTCAGTGACTTCTCCAGTACTGCCCCTAAACATCCCATAGACAAAGGAAAGGCACACACTGAAAATGAACAGCACCTCTATTGACATTTCCCATACAGAAAGTGACTATCGAGTGGGAAAAATTTCCCCAGGGCCACAGGGCATAGCATTATTACTGTCTACCTATAGAAAATCAAGAAAATCTAAAGCCTGGCCCTACAAGGATAGCTCAGTAGCAGAACAACAGCCTCGTACGTGCAGGGCCCTGGATGTGATCCCCAGCCACACACCCTGTCATGAGGTTGGGGAGAGCTAGAAAAGACTGGGGCCCCTGCCCAAGATGCACAACTAAAAACCTGAAAAACTAAAACACGAATACAGATGGGTTTTATTCTTAAACCTCAAATCCTGGGACTACTGGCAACAGTAGTTTTGCTCTTTTCTGCTCCCTTCCTGCCTCTGGATCCTGGAAGCGATAATGGATAATGTCATCTCACCTTTAGTCCCACAAAACTAACCACTGTAAGCCTCACAGTCACCGCTGATTAGGTCAACAGTCAACAGACTGAACTGATTAAGGTGCCATCAAATGAAAATGACTGAAACAGATCATGTGGTGATTAACATCTTTTAAGATCTGTTTTTCTCCAGGGTGGAGAAAAAGGAGGTAAAGTGACCACTGGCACGAGTCCGCTCACTCAGCCCTCCTAACACTATTTAAACACTGCCACACACAAAATATGTTACTCATACTTTTCCATTTTAAATACAAATTAACATCTTATTCTATAAATAATTATGTAGATGATCGAAGTTATAAATAAACAACCAGTACATGGTATTAATCTAACATCTGGTGCAAAAGATTAAATCAGTGACATTCAAAACTATGTACTAATCTCCCATGGGATCTTTATACATGGATGTATGGTGCATGTATGGTGCATGTATGTAACCATGTATGACTGCATGCATGAATGCATGAATGTGTCTGTAGTGCTGGGGATGGAACCCAGGGCCTCACGTCTGATAGCTTAGTACTGTACTACCGAGCTAGGTCTTCATTTCCTGCATGTAGCTACTCTGAATCAAGGGTTGAGAATAATTAACTTAAAGCATCTATATTAGTCTCTAAATGATATTGCATTAGTCCCTAGATTTCCCTTGGTGACTAATTCAAGGCTTGCCTCTTAGCGTTTGCTGAATAAACGAATGATATTAAGGAGTGGGACAGAAATCCATACCACTACGAGATGCACAAAAATTATGAGACCACGGTACTGTGGCTTGAGCACCAGGAGTAGCTGATGGTCAGCTTACGTTTAGCACTCATGTCTCTAAATCACCTTTTCTTCATTTAAACAGGCAGTTGCACTTTAAATAGCTCGGAAGATTTTCCTCTATCTTCCCTCTACAAAAGTCAGAGCCATCTTGGAATTTCAAAACTGCCTTCTTAACCATCTTATAAGAAGGTGCATCCCTTTCCCTCTCTGCCATACAGTTCTTCAAAACTGTTTGCAGATCAGGACTTAGCTAGAAAATGTCTGATCCTCACAATTTATGGCCAGCTTCCAGTCTCAGTTCACCATGAGCCTAGAGTATGACACCTCCTCTTTTTGAGATGTGGTATATTCTCTAGACTATGTGCTAATTGGATTAGATTAGCACTAGCACAGAATCTGCTTAGGAGCTCCCACTTAGGAGCTGAAGAACAGGCCTGACCACAGAACTAACTGGTCTACTCCTAAGTTAGGTAAGGACAGCCCAAATTATCCGTAATTCTCTCATTAGTTCAATAGTGAGGAAACACAACTCTTTCTTCCTGTCTCTTTTCCTTCCTTCCTTCGCTCCTTCCTTCCTTGATTTCTTTATCTTTATTTCATCTTTTGTCACCCGTTTCCCTGACTCTTCAACCCTCCCACTGTGGGAGGGAGTCTTGGAAGGATCTCAGAGATTACCAAGGTATCAATCAAGATTTCTCATGCACAAGTAAATAAGCACTTTAGGCAAGCCTTTTCCGAACAGCGCAGGTAAGTCCCAACCAGTGTAATTACCAAGCAGATATGCCGCGGCATGTGATGGAAGCGTGGGAAGGCAGCATTGAAGAGGAAGGCAGGCTGAAAATTACACACAATTGTTAGCTGAGCAGCAAATGTAATCACCCCTACTCTGAAACATCAGGTCAGATAAAGCCAGAAAAGCAAAGCAGGATCTGCCATGGCTGAAAATGTCAACGAATTCACTCAACTTCTCTTTACAGACAGCTTTGGCCCAACACTGGCTAAATGCCCTGCTCTCTTCGTGGACAGCTGGCATTGCTCAGAAGGGGTAATGAGAGAACCACTCTACAGAAATGCCAAGCCTTTATATAGGCTGTCTGAGAGACACTCAGAGAGACTGGAAACAGCACTAGACATAGATGCAGGGGGCTTGGATGGAATTTCTCACTCAGTCACTAATTGGTTCTAGGACTTTAGTCCCCTGACCCTTTTAGATCTGGGTGACTCTTAATATCTATAATTAAAGATCAGAAACCTCTTACCATTCCCTTCAGGTTTCACCTTCCAGATTCCCCCTACAAGTCCATGCATTGAGGGAACCAAGTTTTCTCACAAAACTGTGTTCTAACTGCCCACAGACTGTGGACTGCAGAGGGAGGGAGGGACTTGGTGTGGACAGAAAGCAGTGCTGGATGGTGTCCTCCCTATTCTTGGCAACATTGTGGAGGACAAGAAAAACCTCAACTGCTTTTAGTAGGTCCTGAGTGAACCAAAAGGCAGCAAGAAGGAAAAGCATTAGGTCCAGATAAGTAAATACCATGTCTGATAAGCGCAGGGACAAGCTCTCAACACACTCTCCCTTCACACTTGCCATGTCACTTGGAGATTAAATAATCAACCCTGACAGAGAAACAATGGCACTGGAAGACCAAGAGAAGGTTAGGAAGAAAGCAGAACAAACATTAACTGGTCTTTTATTTACCACAATTTCTATTAGGCAAGAAAAAAAAAGTCAAGGTTGACAGCAGCTGGGATAATCTATTGAAGAGAAATCAAGCGAGAAGCAACTTTAGGAGTGAATGTGTTTCTTCTAATGTGTGCACCATGTTAAAAACAAAGTTTGGAGAAGCTGAAGTCTTACACAATGGAATACAAGTTAGAACATGCCAGAGGCCAGATTCTCACATGGGTTTTCTGCCTTTGGGGTATAGGAGTAGGAAACAACTGAACAACCATGTAACATATCGATGGTTGGATGGTAAGTAGGCAGAGTGGACAAAAGACCCAGACATGGACACAGGAATAAAGAAGCTCTCTCCCAAGGTGTCAACACCCAAGCCACTGAAAATTAGCATGCACAACCCCAACCTTGTACTCTATGTCTTATTTAATAGCAAAGGCTCCACTTGGCTCAGTGACCAAGAAACTAATTGTTGCCTCAAATTTCAGTATCTTCAGCTCTGAAATAAGAAATGATTATCAAGGTGATCCTCAAAATCCCCTCCCACAAAACTGTATACTCTATGATGGTATAAGTCCTTCATAAAATCTCTCATGTTTGCAAAAATACCTTCTTAAAGAGCTTGTTTCTGATGCTAAGAACAGGTTTCTTGGCTGTATGAGGCCAAGACAGAAGCAAACAATAGCTTGAGCTCTTTTGAGCTCAGGAAATCTATTTTCAAAAGCTGAAATCCTGATGGATAAAGAGGAGCTACAGAGTGTCTCACACATGGAGGCTTTCCCCTTCCATGAAAACGAAAAGTGATGAGGAAAATAAACAATATAATCTCTAATGAAGCTGGGCAATCTCTTTGAGGGTTATCTGGAAACATCTTTTTCTGAACCTACCAGGACAACAGTTAGGTCTGTAACATAATTGCTGCTCCCTTGTCTCTGTTCCCTGGCAGCTTGTTCAAACTTGCACAAAAGCATGCAAACACCATGCCTCATACAACTGTTTACAAGTCTGCTGTGCCCATTAGACAGACCATGGAATTTTACTAGTACTTGAGGAGTGTGTTAATTACTCCTAACTTTTTAAAATAATTTTGTTTATATTTTCCCTTATTACTGTGATATTCCCATAAAAATAAAGAGGATAACAGAAAAGAAAAAAGCTATCTTGGGACTGCCTTAGAAAAGTAGAAAGAACCCATGTTTTCTTTTTATATATGCGAATCTGCTACTGATAAATCTCCAATGACATTCACGTCCCATGTTATACTTAGCCTCAGGACCAACTTAGAGTAAGAGCTACACGACGTGGTTAGTTACTATGTACATCCCACCGCTCATGAGATTTTCAAGTGTTGACTGTGCTGTTGGTGCCCAGTGTCACAGCCACTGTTCATAAAGTATCTTAAAACTTTTGCATGGAGTCTGTTATAACATTATTTATAACTTGAGTCAGTGTGATGGAGTGCTGACAATATTATCTTTTATTTATTTAGTTATTTGGTACTGAGTTTTGCTATGCAACTCAGAGTATCTCAGCCTCCCCAGCACTGGGATTACAGACGTGAGCCACCACACTCAGCTTCAGTGGCCAGCTCAGCATGGAGCTGGTACAGCATGTGGTACTAGAGAGCAAACCCACGGCCTTGCACTTGCCAGGCAGGTGCCTAGACCACCAAGCTACCTCTCCAGCCCCATAAATTTGTTCCTTATATAATCATATCACTGAATCAAATTTTTAAATGAAAAACAACTGTAAATTTTCTACCTCTGAGGACTCACTGTGTAGCTTTTTGTCAACAAAGAATCAGCTTCACCGATAGTATGCTTTGAAACAACACATTTCTATTTAACACTAATCTCACAGCCCAGAGAAAGTATATCTTAGTATTTGAAATGGTATAAAAGACAGAAAGGCTTCTCAGTAGAGTGTGTTATAAAGTCAAATTATGTAAGAAAGGCTAGTTTTGCAATTTCATATTTAATCCCACATCAACTGGAAACGTTTTCAACTGGTGACCTTTCTCTGAAATCATTACACTCTTATTTCAAGACTTTGAAACAAAGACAAAAATCTGGGGAAGCAATGACCAACAGCAGCTGAGTAAAAACAAGTGAGGCTGTTCCGGGACACCTAGAATCACATCGCAGGATATTATTCCCCTTTGGGTCTCTCTCAGTGAGAGGGCTGGCATTGTGTCTTCCTCATTTTTATCAATTACTGGCCATTATGTAAAATAGCAGGAACAAAATGCACACAGCATATATTAAATTCACCCCTGTTCTACAGAAACACACACACACACACACACACACACGTGAGAGCATTACTTCAAACATTTTTAAAGCAGTAGCTAATGAGAAATTCACGAATACAAAACTTTAATCTCAAAAGATGTAAAATTATACTTCTTCTAATGTGGATGTCAAGTTGAAACTTAACCCACATCTGTGAGTTCACATGCAGACTTCCAGTAATAGAGAACTCATTAAGCAAAAGCCAGCCTGATACATGGCCCAACATTCCAGACTGCGAGAAAGTTCTACGGAGCTGAAATCCGCATTCCCGTGAAGACCACCTGTTATTCTGACTCTGCACTGTGGAATCACAAAATCTCTGACGGCGAAGATCAAGCTCTGGGTTTCCAACACTTTGGCTTCCGTTTCAAGCACTATGTTTGAAAGGTGCCTGGGACTGGACTGAGCACACATCCAATTCAGGCCCGCTCTTGGGACTTAATTAGTAGCAGTGGCCCAGTGCCTCAGGTGTTCTGGTAATGTCTATGGTCACCTTATACAGCATGGTGATAATGAGATTCTGACCACTTAGTATGAGTGAGCTCTACACACACACACACACACA
>PVKA01003656.1:0-17037 GCA_004027165.1 Ctenomys sociabilis | reverse complement strand
ATCAACTAACTCCCTTAATCAGGCTCCTTCTCCTGAAACAAAGAATATCCCAATTTGGAAGACAACCAGACTATCTACTTCAATTATATCTTTACTCCTTGCCTGCCCCTTCCCTTTCCCTAATCAATATTACCAGTTAATTTACATCTACTTAGTTATACAGACAAGGACGCAATCTTACCCAGCTCTTAGTTTTGAACAGGAAATTGCTGTGTCTACATGTTTTCACTGGAGGACAAGCGTAAGTGTGGAAAGGACCCTAGCAATTTTTTCTACATAAAAGCCATGTAAGGCTTCAGGGAGAAGTCAAGAGGGTTCAACAGGAGCCCCTAGCTCCAAGCCCACCTCAAATACTTAAGTAAGCTATGTTACATGAATTTCCATTGCAACTAGCATATGTGTGCCTAGGAATGGGACAAAGAAGGGTGAGGAGGGAAAGAAATATTACCAGGAAAGTTGAAATTTTGGTTCAGATGGAACTCCCCTCAAACACAACAGTAAAATTATAGTTATAGTAAAATTATCCACATCTCTAGTACTTTCCAGGATGTTTGAAACCAAAACAGTTCATGATACTCCCAGCTCAGGATCTTCCCTCCCTGTGGCATTTTTCTGATAAATAGGAATTCCCCACAGGGATTCCTACTACATTCCATTCTGTTACATAATTAATTACATCAACACGAAGAGCCCTAATGGAGCATAATTATTACTCCAGCCTCATTTGAGTACTATTACATCCTCAACCATATGGCAGAGAGTTCCCAAAGGTGAAAACCTGAACACTTACTGTGTGGGGTACAGTGAATCGGCACTCCAACTTGCCCTATCACAGAGGCTACTTTACAGATAGGGTTTGATTACAAAAGACATTTTGCCAAAATCACACACTTCCCTGAGCCTTGGAATGTAAAGGTAAGAAGGAGACCCACGTTCCTACTGCTTCCACCTGCATCCTGTCTGACGCATGGTCACAGAGACATGAGGTTTTTTTTATTTATTTATTTTTTTCCCACAGTGAGTCTTCAACCTGGTGCTGGTCAAGAAACCTCTGCGACAGAGAAGACCCCTGGATGGACTTTGCACTTCAGCATCCAACCTCTTGCTTCTGTCTTGACTTTGTCACTGTTGCTGCTGCTGCTATTGCTTCTACTGCTCCTGGGGATCAAATTCAGACTCCTAACACAGAGCTACAGACTCAGCTCATTTTTATATTTTATGTTGAGAAACAGTCTTCTCAAGTGCTGCATTGCCCACATGGCGCTCAAACTTATGATCCTGCCTCAGATTTCCACAGTGCTGAAATTATATAGCATGAGCCACAGGATGCAGGCTTTTGGAGTTCTGATTCCTAGGCACAGTAGTTCATCACTGAACTCTGCAGTGCAAGGTAGCCTTGCCATTTTCCTCTTTCTTGATTAAGAATAATATAGTAACTTTGTGTTCCTCTGGTATTGAGACATATAGCCTACTGCACATTATCCTTCCAAAGAATTCATATCAGCTAACACCCTGTATTAAATCTTTTCTGCTTAAAACACCTGGAGTGATTTGTTGTGCATAACAGATTCATTGATGTAACAAAAAACAGCCTCAAGGTCTTACAATTCAATTTGTCAGTGGGCAACAATGATGTTTGTTTGTTTGTTTGTTTGTTTTCCAACATGAGGTAGGTGAAAACCATTCACTGTACCTAACTAAATCTTGTGCAAATGTCTCAGTTACTCTTTGTTCATTGCTGGCCAAATACCTGACACTCAAGATGAAGGGAAAGGTTCATTTAGTTCACAGTTACTACAGGCTTCAGCCCATACTAGGCTGGCACCAAGGCAGAGTGGCACTAGGTAGAGAGTAATCTTTCATGTTTGGCATTGAACAACAGAGAACAAAGGGAACAGCAGCTACTCAGGCAGCTAGCTAGCCTCTCTCCCTTTCTTACATTGTAATGCAAATTACCTGCCCCAGGGCAAGCTCAGCATCCACACCCCCAATAATAAATCACAAACTCCAGGAGCCACCTCATGACTACAGAAGGCTTTGGGGACACAAACCATGATGGTGAGTAATGAAAGGCATTCTGGCTACACTAGGGAGAAGAGCCATGCACACAGCAGGGGAAGTGCAACCCCTCCAACCCTCTGAGTCTAGACAGAAGGAGCAGACTCAACTCAAGAAGGGCTCCTTGAGGTGGAGGAATCCAGTGGAAGTTTAATAAATCTAATTTCAATAGTGTTCTCTCAGCTCCATGGCTAACTGGCCATGCCATCTAAGCAAGAAAGAGCCTAAGGATGAAAGTCCCCTACCTCCAACATTCCTCAGTTGTGAATCCTTATACTCACCAGGGAATTTACTTGGATTCAAGTGCCAACAAAATGTCCTAAACTTTCAGTTCTCTACAACTGAAGGTCAGAACACAAATGTCACCTAACATACAGACCTGCTATTATTAAGGAAGAGGAATCAGTGGCCCCCTAATGTTACACTTTGTGGTAGCTCAGGGTTGCAAAGCCTCACGGAAAAAATTCCAAAATCTTGACTCTCGTGCTTGTTAAGACAGTAGAGAAGAGATAGCTTCTTCTAGGTCTTTGTTTTCTTTTCAAATGTTTGCCTCAAAGTTTGAAGAAAAGGAGAAACATTTATGTCTACTGGCTTCTCCTGAAGTACCCAGAACACCAGAGGGAGGAAAGGAAATGTTAGGTAATTTTTGCAATGGTTAGACCATAAGAAGTCACTAATTTTTTCAAACAAGAAATCTTAAAACTCTTAAAGGAAAAGTTTTGTGTGCAGCTAGAAAAATGGCAAAAGGGGCCAAGTAAAATGCAATTAATTGCAGGCCTGGCACCAGCTCACAGGCTAGGGCCTTATAAACATCACTAGGCTTTAGTTTCCTCCACAGTAAAACGAAGGCAATAATCTCCATCCCGCTTACCAAATAGGGATTATGACAATGAAGTGAAATAACAGACATAAAGCATTTTGTAAAGATTACAGTGATGTAAATACAAAAGGAGAGTATTAATAAAGGACTCTCCAAGAAGAGCTGTAGGTGGTGCTTCTTAAACCTGCACAACAAAATCACATGAAAATATAGTGGTGATATTTGCAACTTCATAATCCAGGCAAAGAAAGAGAGATCAGAATTGTGACAAACAATGATGTCCAAAAGAGAAGAGAAACCAGCTGGGCTATGTCCTAATGGTCTCAGTTCCTGTGACACACACAACAATGGAAAGACTGCAGGGAGGGGCCGGGCACCCATTTCAACAGAGGCCCACAGAGGACATGGGAACACAGACACGAGAAAGCTGCGTTTCTATCTTCGCATTAATACTCTCATGGCATGCATCCTCTAAGAACTTTATGTGTCTCATGTGAGCGCAAGTGACTTCATCACTTACTCAGCCTGTCTCTCGCAGCACAGAAATAACTATCCTAATTCAGGAATGGAATAGAATATTGGTGGTTTCTGAAGCACCCAGCTTTGGATTTGCTCAGCTGGATGGACAAAAATGCAAAGGCAGATGTCACCCACAGCTGGATCGCAGCACCCACAGGGCAAACAGGAACGCAAAAACTTGCAAGGAGAGGTGGAAGGGGAGTAAACAGTAAGTAAAACATAGACAGAATTGTTCAGGACCAACAGAGGCAAAGAATTATCCATATTGAATCTACAGGTCGGCCAATTGCTGACCCAAGTGTGGACCAAACTCTAGGTCAAACCCAGGGCCTTGCGCCCAAAGGTACAGAAAGTTATAATTTATTAAGCAAACTGGTAGCTCTTGGTTCACATTAGGCTGTGGAAAGCACATGGTGCTAGGACACCAGGTGACAGGGAAGTAAAACAGAAAATACAATAAAAAAAAAACCCGGATGAAGTTAGGAAAATGCAAATGAAACCCACCATGAGGTATTGCTTCTTCACAGAGTTTGCAGAACAATGAAGAGATTTATGAAACTCACTGTCAGAATGAGAGTGTGAGAAAAGTGAACAACGATATGATTCTTCTGATTTACTGGGCATTTTACACACAGTGTCAGTGCATTAGTGGCATAGCGGCAAGGCCACGAGCCCAAGACAGAGGCCACTGAGGAGCCCAAGCCTAAGCATTAAAAGAAAAAGGAAAAAAAAAACAAAAAAAAAACTTGTTTCTAATTACTAGAAATACAATGACTATCTCCTATTTGTCTTAAACTTTTGCTGCTTTTTTAACTTTTAACTTACAAGTAAGGGGTCTTACTTTGACATACATGTGTGACATAACCCTTTCACTGCCACCTGCATAAAGTCCTTCCAATACCTCAAGTTCTCCCAATGCCTCAAGAATCAGCCTTCCTTTCAGAATGTTTCAGAGTCCTTCCTGTGCTGCATAACAAATAACGGGTACCACTATTCCATTTCTGGATGTACTGTTTCTGCAACAGTCACCACCTCCTCAAGCATCAGGCAGCCGCTTTAGTGAGTGGTGCCTTACAAGGAGCTCACTGTCTCACTAGCTGGATGGATCCCGTTCCTCTTTACTCTCGTTATTCAAATTTCCCTTAGCCATTTCTCCTGTTTGCTATCCGGACACTGTCAAAACTTTTCTGCTAAATTTCAAATGCAATTGACTTAAGATTTGTGCTGAGATTCCATGGGATCTAAGAGAAAATAATCATTCAGCCATCTCTACCTTTCCATTTAAGAATAAGGCATGTCTCTCCACTCATTCATAGGGCTCTTTACTGCCTCAGGAAACCCTTAGAACTTCTCTAGCAAGACATTCACAATTCTCTTTAAGATGTTTGCTTTCTGTGTCTTTGTGAATGGGACCTTGAAAATTGCAAACTATTCCTATTCAGAGACAAAACATGGAACTAGACCATGAGACACATGAAAACGCATATTTAACCTTACAAGAACCAGAGAAATGTGAATATCAAAAATATATTTACTGCTGGCTTGCTTGAGGATATACTGAGTCAACACTGCTGCAGAAATTACAGAAATATCCCATATAAAAAACAAGTCATCCACAGATGTGAGTAAGCATGAAGACCTTAACCTTTGACCCTGGCATTTCAACCCTGACACATGTGTCCAGGATTTCTGGGGAACTAAGCTATAGTTAGTCACAAGATGTTGACAACAGCAAAATTTTCAAATAATGAAATTATCAATAAAATTACACAGTAAAATACTAAACATTTTAAGCAGTAGTCATTCAAAATATATAGCAATGCCAAAAATATTTAATATATAACATTGTGAAACATAGTACTATGGTAATTCATGCTAACAGTCAAAAAGTTAGACACAATAATTCTGGATCATACCTGTGGCTGGGTGGTAGTTTTACGTGTGATATTTTTCATCTAATCTGAACTGGATGAAACTTTATTTATGAAAAGAAAAATAGCACCAATTTCAGGTTAATGAAGTTGAAGCAATTGAGGTAAAGATCTTTCCTAAGATCCCACAGAACAGGGTCAGACAGAAATGGGACTACAACCCGCATCACCAGACTTGAGACACAGAGGTTTTTTTTTCCTATGTATCATTTTGTATCCTCCTTTTTCTAAAGGCAAATCAACTCCAGGATCATTTTAGTGATTTTATACATGAAATATGCATAATTAAAATAACAACATTCAAATACTTCTGTAAGACATCAACTGTTCTTAAAATCCCCTAAAATGCTTTCCTATACTGGAATTTGAATAAATTTCTCTTCAAATACAGCTATTCAACAAAGCAGTAGCATCGACGTACATCTCTACAAAAGCCCATTTTTAGGAAATAGTTTTGCTCTCTCAATTTCAGGGCCTACTTAAACAGCAACTTAAAATAAATGTAAACTTCAACTTTGCATATTTACTTTGGAACCTAAAAAGATTTAACTTACAATATTCTCACTCAGGAAGAAAATCTGTATGAAACTCAAAGGTTAAGAACAACTATCTCCTTGACTTTCCTCACAGCAATTTGACCACTACCTCAGCAGCGGGGGTTCATATACCTGCATGCACAATGGATAGCCATAATTAGGGTTTAATATTCTGCGGTACCTACAGGTGACACTGAGCACTCACGTCAATGTTGATGTTCAGTGAACTTTGAGCAGCTGTAATTAGGTCCCAGTGGAGGCAATATTTAGAAAGGAACAAGGAAAAAAAGATTCATCCAATGAAAGTCAAGAATAAATCATTAATAAGCATGCGTGTATGTACACACACACACACACAAACGTACACACTATAATTAATGCATTATCTTGTGAAGATACAATTTCCAGAGGTCTGGGCAACCTCTTCTATCAACCGGAGAGCTTGTCCCCTGTCATTGGATATGCTGCCCAGCTTTTTCTTCATTCCTAGAGTTTTCTCAATATTTTATGTGTTCACTTTTTGAAATAAAAAATAATCATAATGCCTCTACAATATTAGTCATCTGATTATACCATAACAACTGGGCATCTGGCAGTTAAGGTAAAAAAAAAAAAAAACAGGTCAAGAAAACATTGCCTTTAGAAAACAGAATGAATTTTGGGTTAAAAAGAGAAAGAAAGATGAGCATGCTGCCCACTGCCTGAGTCCCCTCTCAGACCAATCTCTTCTTCTCATATATTCTGACACACGTTTCTTTACCAGCTGCATAGTTCCATGAGAGTGATAGCTGTACCATAATCATTTTTCCAGGCATGAAACATCCTATATAGGGCCTAGTTTTTTTTTTAAAAAGTCTCAAATATTTGCTGAATTAGATTAAATACATGCTTTCTGTGGAGAATGAGAGAAGTCTGCAGAAATAGGAAGCTAATTTTATCTCAGAAAGCTATCCACACCACAAGTTCAGAAACTTTAGTCCTTACTTGTTTTATTTATAGTTTGTGAAATGTTACTGGTGTCGATCTCTTATGTAAGGTTAGAAGGCACGGCAAGTCTTCCCCTTTGGGGACACTCTGGACACATGGGTTTTGGGGTCCAGGCCTGGCCAGTGCCCCTCGCCCTTCCCATCTGTGCTATCACAAGGGTATGACTGCACCCAATCTTCCTAGCGCACTCTACCCCAGGCTCACCCAAGCATCCAGCAGATCCTTGTCTTACTATAAAGAAAATTAAAGTATCTGACTTCAGCTAGACTTCCAATACTCGTACATAACTCTCGTACACAATAAAGAGAAAATCTGGTAAAGACACAAGGGTTGCATCATAAGAATTGAGAGGTTGAGGAACACATTACAAAGAAACTATTTCTCCCTTGAAGTGGATGGAGAGCAAAAATCAGGTCAGTCTATCAAGGAGTTACAATTGAACATGAACATAAAATACCTATTGTCTAAAATAAGTAAGCAAATAAGATTCTGAAGGAAAATAAGCATCATGTGTTTTAAGCAACACAAGAAGAAACAAAGCCTTTGTAAAAACAACTGGTACTGACAGTGTCCTGCAGAACTGGCACTGAGGGCATCCCTCAGTTACCCTGTGGTCATCCTCCTTAACCTGCAAAGGAAACTCAGAGGACAGGTCTGCCACACAGGACTCAGTCTCTCTCTAGACCCTCAGCTGGACCCTTGGGCAAGCCCTTGGGATGTCCAAATCTCATCTTCTGAATATCTTAGCAATTTAAGATAGTTGGGTCCTTTCATAAGGACCTGAATGATCTCAGCAGTGAAGTTGCTGAACAAAACCATTGCCATAACTCTGTACATGTGTGTGTGCATGTGCATATGTGCATACATGTGTGTTTCTAAGAAGGCAGACTTTAAAAAAATTGTCAACAAATACACCAGAAGGTTGACAAATATTTCAAAGTTACAACCATAATCCCAACAGATGAAGTAGACAAGACTATGAACTTCTATCGTGTGAAATGATACATAAACTTGGTTAAAAGCATATGTCAAAGGAAGCTTTCTCAAAGTCAGAGGAATGAGAATTAATGAGACTGGATAGCATATGCATGTAGGCTTGGGGACCTGAGGCAGGAGAATCACAAGTTCAAGGCCAGCCTAGGAAACTTAATGATCTTAAGTTAATTTATCTCAAAATAAAAAGCTTTGGTTAAAAAAAAAAAAAGTGGGGTGAGAGGGTGGGAAAGGCAGCAAAGTATGAAAGCCTTGGGATCAAATTGAGACACAGAAAGATGGACAAAAGACAGAAACCATTTTGAACAAGATGAATGTTACATTAACTAAAACTAAACATAAAATAATACTCAGTTATTTCTTCTACGGGAAAGGATTTATGAAACAAATGTTGTTCTATGAGAACACTTTGCTGGCAATGTAATAAATGACTAATGTTGCTTTGGAAACGTAACGCTGGTGATTATTTTAAGGGCCAGATGTGAACATCCCCTGACCAAACAAACGTCCTATCTCTCAGAACCTGTCTGATATATAAATCTAGTTTAGTATCAATAAAATATCTACAATACATGGCAAAGCAAATTATAATAGGTAGGAACACTGAAACTAAAAGAGTTAAATGGAAAGCATGCAGGACACTGTTCTTTGTCCATTATGACTAAATAATATCAAAAATACACCTGCAGTTGAGCAAGGACTGGCTAACAGGGCAGGAGGAACCTGAGAGGTAGTGAGCCCAGAAACGAAGCTTCTGGGCACCAGTCCTACATATTGTTGAAAATTCCCATCATTGTTCCTTTGATGTTATAGAATTAAAAGTTCTAGGCCAACTGTAAAGACAGAAAATATGCACACAAATGAAATCTGACCATTATGTCACCTAAGATGCTAAGCAAATAGTAAGGCACCAAAAAATGCAAGGATACTGGCACAACAACCTATTACAATGGGTTATATGTGTCCACGTGGTCTGCATTCAGCATTATGAAACGAACTTACTAAATTGTCCATACTGCATGCAACGTATGCTCTGTGTTGGGTGTCATCTTTGACTATGTCTAGAAACAAACATATCACAGCAGGGTAAAGAGAGAGTGCAAAAGATCCAGAACAGAACATAGCTCAGTCTAAAACAGAATTCTCATAAAATCTTAAAGTGTTATAAAAATTAGTAAGTAAGTAAGTAAAAATTAGTAACTAAATCCTAAAATAATCAAGGTACAAAGCACAAGTGAAATACTAGTATGATTCAGTGGAAAACAGGGGACAGAAATTATCCCTAACAAGTCTCCATGAAGAATTGGAGCAGACATTACTCATGCTAAAGTGGGAACACTAGTTCTATGATGTATGGCAGACATTATTCTTCCTCCCTTTGTACAAAAGACCAAAATTTGATGCTGAATGAAAATTGGTCAATCAATGATCAATCAAACAGCAAAACCAAGACTAGCCCAATGCTACAGACACTGTACTCTGTCCCTTCGGTTCCAACCATAGCACTGAAGGTGATCACATGACTATTGCAATTAATAAGGGCAATCTTGACAACAGAACACGAATAGGTGACAGATTCTCGAAAGAACAGAAAAAATAGTTGTTTTATTCTCTCTTCAAAACTTCACCAAGCCATCCCATCTACTGCTTTGCTTTTATTATATCCTGACAGCCAAACTTGACCTTTCCTCTAAATTCCATCTTAAAACTAAAAATGTTTTTTAAAACTGAACAGCTCCCTAAACTCTTATCCTACCTGCTACCCACACAAAAATAAAGTTCCATTCAGTATTAGCAATACTGCAACCAAGAGCAACAACCAAAAAAAAAAAAAAAAATGTCCTCCAAAATCTGAAACTAACCTGCAAACTCCTATGCACCCAAGTGAGGCTCAGGTCTCAGGTCCTTTGCTTTTCCAAGGACATGTGACATCTCCATGGAGATAGAGAACCTTCTAGTGCAAAGAAGCACTGGCCAGGTGTGATGCTGCCCACACCCTGGCCCACAATGCCATCTTAGTAGTATTACAGCTTTCCACTACCCATCTTGGCTCAGATAGGGATAAGGGCTCCCTAATGCTTGGTGAAGAAAAAAGGAAAACAAGAAAGGGGGATGGGAGAAGAAAATGAGATGAGAAGAAGGAAGCAAGTCAGGGACAGAAGCAAAGGTCAAAAGAGCATTTTTACTTAATTTTGAATAAATGCTTTAAAGCCTCATGATCTGCCAGTGAGTTGTTGGTCTAACTGTCACATGATGGTAGCTGTGTGCCTCTAATCACAGGATGTGTTTCACTTCTTCTTGTTCACTTATAAGCAGAGAGGCTATCAGTTCTTCACCCAGAAAAGGGCTGAGTAGAAAGTAGTGCACAGGGCGTGCAGGGCAAGAATGCACCAGAAGGCGTTGGCTTGAGATGGCACAAGCCAGAGCCTGAAGCCAGCGTCTGTACCAGCTTTGTGGCCTTGAGTGAGTCAAGGTGACTGTGCTGAAACTCAGTTTCCTAATTTGTGGAGATGACCTATAAAGACTGTACTGAGTGACATACATACAGTGCCTGGAAGAATCCTGTTCATGGCATGGTACAAAAACTCACGAAATGTTCAATAAAAGTAGACAGTTGATTCTTCCTCCTTATAGAAACACAAAGCATTTTCAAATTGCACGGATAGAACAAAAAAAAAAAAAAAAAAAAAAAAAAAAAAAAAAAAAAGCACGTGAGCATCAATACAGAGAATTGTGCAAACAATTTCAAGAGGCTCATAAACCGCTGACCCTTAACTCAATAACCTTTAGACCACATAATCTTCAAAACCCTTCCTCTTGCAAAAGCTAGTGGCATGAGCAGCACAGAAACAAGCAATGAGGAATTTCTCTGGGCTTGCAGAGATGCAGAGAGGCCAAATACCCTTGGGGGACCTTTGGCTTCCATTTAATAGGCCAGAATCTGTCAAATGAGTATATGAAAAACATTCAAAGCTACAACACAAAAGGAAATGAAAACAATAGAAAACTGTAGGACAGCTCTACAGAGTGGTGCAGAGGCAAACAAATGGACCAAAAGAGAGTCTGGTTCTTCATAATGTGACAAAACCTACAGAGTCCACAGAAGTCAACAGCTTGTCAAATGCCCAAGGGAAAAACCTTGACAGGTATAACCAACAAAAGTTGTGTTTTCCCATGCCTCTAATAATTTAAAAAACATAAAAATCATTTGTGCTTCTTCCAGCTAACAAATATATATAGTAAAGATGCTGGGATACAAGGAGAAAGTACTCATAGGTGTTCCTGATGTCACACCTGGCTCTCTAATCCCAAACTGAGTGATCTTCTCACCTTCAGTATCAGTCTGTACTCAGATGGTGCCCCCCAGGACATAACACAAGGATTTCCAAAGAGCTGCAGCTTTGAAAATCTTATTTATAATCTCTGTGATCTGCTACTGAATTACATAGTCATTTTCTCCTCCCAAAGCATACCCCATTGGTCCCACTCTGAAGATCCAACCTTTAACCTCAATATTTAGCTCATAGTTCCTTAAGAAGCCCATGCAGTAGGCTCACTCTAGCCCACCTTTTCAGAGTGAACTTCCATCTTGCTTGGGTGTGGCTCAAGTGCCCCCCCAAGGCTTCTTGTGCAGAATTTCACTCCTCATTGTGAAGTATTTATAAAGTAGAAATGTAATGCAGTGATTATGTTCCAAGATGGGAACTCTGAGAGGTAGTTAGGACTACATCAGAATATTAACATGGAACACTAAGCTATCCCCATAGCTTCATAGTAAAAAATACAAACAGCGACAGGTGTGCCCCCTGTCTCTTGTGACTTCATATGGGGCTTGTGGCTCTGACCACAAGAAGGGCAGCACTGCACATGATTCCCTGAAATTCCTAAACTGTGAGCAATAGATTTTTCTCTGCTATATAAAATTAACTCATCTCCAGTATTTTATAAGCAATAAAAATCTGACTAACTTCTCTTCCTTTCATTCCAAATGAACCCAAAGCCTAATCAACATGGATGAACCCTGAAAATACTATGCAAAGTGAAAGCAATACTCACAAGAGATACCCTTGTATGATGCCATTTGTATGAAATGTCCAGAATTCACAAATCCACAAAGGAAAAAGTAGGCTAGTGGTTGATTCAAATAGGATGGAAGAAGTATTGAAACAAATAAGGGAAGAATGCCAAGAAGCACAAGACTTTCTTTGAGATGACAATATAGGTGACAGCTACACAACTCCATAGATTTACAAAACACTACTGCCCTGCATTGTTCTGAGTCAATTAATTAACTCCAGAGACTATCATTAAGGAAGAAAATTACTCTTGACTATGATTTTCAAACATCACATGGACTGATTCTTGCCATCCTGAGTTCAATACTTCAACTGGGTACCCACGGAGTGGTACAGGTGCTTCTAGTTCCCATATGGCATTGTGCTGACATGTAATTACACTGCATCTACCTACCCAAGTAAACTGTGTGTGTTTTCAGACAAAAACAAGGCTGCCATATATTTTCTATACCTGGGCCTCCAATCACCATTGAATTCTTTAGTGCACATTGGAAAATATGAACCTCACCTTGGCCTGGCAAATGGAAAGCGGGATTTTACAATACCTGCTCTAGAGAAAGATACAAGTGGAGCAGCTCTGAGCTGCACCCTGCCTGTACCAGCTCCTTCCTGCCTCCCAGAGTCCAATAAATAACATACCTGAGATGCACACAAAAACAAATGGATGCAGCATCAAAATGGCAGATTGGAAACTATTTTTTACAGTCTCAAGACTCTAGCAGGAAACCCAAAGCATTCACCTAGATCTGTATCCATGTTTGTCTACATCTACATGTTTGTCTATGTTTCTCAACCCTCAAACTACAGCCACCACTGAACACCCTCTGGCTTCTGCAGAACCTGCATCTCATCTCGCTCCCCTGTCACTACCTCCACCTGGTTTGCCCCTCTTCTTTAAGGAAACATAACAACCCCACAAGAAAGTCGGGGAGGGGGGAGTGAACATTATTGCAGCATAGTTGGTGACTTTTCTTTGTAACAATACCTATTGCAACCATAATTACAGGATGACTTGTAAAGTGCTGAATGCAGTGATTTATCCACTAATGAAAACACAACTGTCTTCTGAGAATACAAACACCAAACAAGTGATGGCCTCTGGTCAGAGGTAGTAGTCAGTGATGGAAGTAATGAATCTGCTCTCCAGAGCCCTTGGACCCCAAAAATAGACTTTGGGTATAATCTATCTTGGTATCCTCAGGGGTACATGGATCAGCATCCATCAAATGATTCACAAATACATGATGGAATAAATTCTAACAGGGGTCATTAAATGAGGACTAGAAAGGTACCTACACACGGAATGTTAATGGTGAATCAAGGGCACTCAACAAGCTAATAATAAAAAGCAAATCTCCTTGACAGCTGATCCAACACGAGAGTCCAAAACAGCACCATGAATGAAGATCAGAAGCAGACACCCCTGATCTGGGATTTAGGTTCGTTTCTGGGGACTGGAGCATTGCTTTGCTCCCAATTTCAATGAGTGTGATTCTTTCTCAGATGCAACTGATCTACAAACACTGTGAGGGGAAACACCCAAGAAAACCAAGTCATTAAAAAATACAATAAAACAAAGGCAAAGCAAAGGAAAGCTGAAGCAGTCAGAGGACACTGGTGGAGTTGCAGGGCCAAGAGAAAAATCAAGTCCACATGCCACATAAAAAACAAACAGGCCACAACTTGAAATATGTTTCCCCTGGGAAGAAACTTGTCAAGATCTGTACCAAAGCAGGCTCCTCAAATGCCCTTCTGAGCCATGCATGGAGCAACATGAAAAGTCACCACTAAACCCAGTGTTGGTGGGCACCAACAGCAGGCCTCCCTGCAGAGTCAAAGAATCAAAAGGACAGGCAGAGGGGCAGAAAACAAACCGTGCACGTAGAGCAGAGCACTGCTGCCTGCGACATGCAGGCACGACCTTGGGAAGTCCATATGCCCATGCAGGAAACCTCCCCTCACAAAGCTGGAAACCCAGCAGGGAGCTAAGTAACAGCAACTGAAAACTGGGAGATAATCATGGCTCTGACCACAGCAAGGCACACATGGTTCACTAGAGAGCTACACACTCCTATATAACTGCCACCCCACTAAGCATGAGAGCAAGGCTGGCACTCACTGCCTGTGCAGCCTCAGGACGCAAACACAAGCTCTCTGTGCTTGATGTGCATTTGTGAAATGAAGGTTACAACCTCACTTGGTTAATAATTGGTAGTTGAACCCAAAAGCCCAAACACTGCATGACACAACCACAAATAACAAAGAAAAGGACCCTTCCGTTCTGCCAGAGCCTACTAAATTATTTTACGAAGAGTAAAAAATTAAGGTAAGAGATTTGCCTGGAACAGAGTCAAGCACCAACAGACCCAGTAAGCTGGAAGCACAATTGATTCACTATGCTCAGAGCTATTCACTGACACTAGAGTTGCCATTAGAATTAAACATACTAGGGCCAGCAAGATAGCTTGGCAGACTAAACGCCTGCTTAGGCAAGCACAGGAACCAGGGTTCAATCCCCAGCACCACATGATGTGCTGGCTTTGCCCTCAGGCACACTGAGTTGGCCACTGAGTCTGGGCATGGTGGCACATACCTGTAATCCCAATGCTGAGGAGGCTGAAAATGAGGATCACTACAAGCCCGAGCTATGTAGTGAGACTCTGTACCAAATACATAAAAATTATAAAAAAGAATGAAGTGAACTAATGATGTAGACTTTAAAAACAGCACATGGCCTAAGGGGAGCTGTGTTTGCTATTATTGATAATAATAATGCTGTACACACGTGTAATTTACAAAGTGCATTGCTATGCAGTATATCTTTTAACTCTCACAATATTGACAAACAGCAATGAGGAACTCCAGAGTCCAAATGAAGAAATTGGGCCTAATGTGGCTTCAGTAGAGTCCTTGGCCTCCTCAGGGTCTGGTCCCATCACTCCTTCCAAGGAAGTCCAGCACACAGAACATACCATCTACTGCTACGTTTAGTATACAGTACTTCGCATGACTGAACCACAGGCCCAACAAGCGCCATACTACAGATCCCACAGCAACTTGCAAAGTGGGAGGCTTCATTCTGGACCTGTCCCACAATTCCTGGCCTGTCAAATTATTTTACCTATGCTAAGAAATGCAGACACACAACCACTGGACTTGGTGTTTGCAGACACTGTACTAATCCTAGCAGCAGTAATACCTTCCTTGGGTCTGACCTGCTTTCCTATCTGTGAAGAGGTAATTCCTGGCTTAGTAGTGCCAATGGAAGAAGAAAAATGTTAACTAGGGCACACCTCTAAAGCACTTGGTGTTGGGTCAGTTCTTAGGGTGACAACTGTAAATACTGTATTTTAAATAAGACAAGGGGATTGGATGTGGGACTGGGCCTGTCCTTTACATACCTCTTCCTTTAAAGTGAATCAAGATCTTAAGTGACTAGCACCAAAGGAATGGCCTAAGTAGGTAAAATCTTTCTGAGGAGCAGATAGCCCATACTGCTGAGAGTCTCTTCTCTATAAAAGAGTTCCCAACACAAGCTATTATCTCTTATTCATGTACTTATCCATCCATCTGTCGGCCCAACTACCTAGTATACATCCACAACATCTAACCTCTTTCTAAGTGTATAAAAGATTAAGTGTAAAGTAGGTGAGAGGACTTGATCTTACCCTCATCTGGTTACTAAGAATGAAAGACATTTGTAAAGATTACTAAAGTCTTCTCAACCAGTGTCTTCATCTGTCAAGTGTGGTCTTGACCAAGATCAAATGAAAAGCTAGCAAGCAAGTTTTTCTTAAAAAAAAAAAAATTTCATGGTCAAACCAACTTTTCCCAAATAGCTAAAGTGTTGCTTCCTGGACAAGTTCTAGTTCTGAATACAAAACAATATGCTGCTGTCTAAATTCATCATACTTATGCCCCAATGGTGAAAAAGTCTACCACCAAAACCCAGCAAAGTTTTGCTTCAAAACAAGCTATTTTCAGGAAAAACTCTCCAAGTAAAAGCCCTAATTCACAAAATTGGCTTGGCTGGTATAACACTATCTTTTTTTCTGCAATTATTAGGGTGCTAAAAGCCCCCCCACACACACCCTCCTAACAACATTTCATTGGAAAACTGTTTGATCCTTAAATAAACCTGTAATTTCTCCTGTGGGGAAGGGAAGGCAGATGGAGGTCTACAGTTTAACCCAAATGACTTCATATTTCATATTAGATTATTACAAGATGACAGATGTGAATCGTAGGAATTTTAACAATATGGTCTGCTTATCCAAGGAATGTTTCACAGAGCGAAAGACTGGGAAGTCATCCACAAGATGGTCCCACTGTAACATATTTGGCAATAACTTGAATGTAACAAAACATGAAAGGAAGTCGTGGCCATTGTTTTCACCTATAAGACTTCTCAGAATGAAGCCTGTTATATTTGCAGGGAGATGCTCCAGAATGGAGAATCAGGGCATAACAGCAAGAGGTTTCCAAAGTGATTTGGCCATTTGCACAGCTCAAAGTAATACGGCCAGTGATCCTGCAAGGATATATCTATATACCTAAGGATGACCCACTCTACCTGGGAAAGTGAAGTTCTGCAACCTAATGAGGAATATGCTCATTTGAGTCTACGATTTCCTACAACAAATTTATATAGTAACTAGTATGTTGGACACTGTTATCACCTACATCAGATCTGTCTCATAAGAGATGTGGCAATGACCAAATACAAATTTTGACAGCCAAAGGGACTGAGATTTTCTTGGAAATTAGATAGAACCCATCCAGAAGGGCTGGGTGGACACTGCTGACCTACCCTGTCATGATCAGCAATGGCAATGACAGCCTCTGGCTGGCTGGCAGGCTGGCTGGTTCTCTCTCTCTCTCTCTCTCCCCGTCCCCCTTGTTCTTATCTTCTTCTCTCCTCTCCTTTTTCTTCTCCCTTGCTCTCTCTTTCTCTCTGTCCTTCACATTATTCATCGAATTAACTCAGAATCAATCTCATTTATGGCAGCAAATAAGAAAATGCTGGGTAGAGTTAATAAAGAACCGTAAAGAACCCCAGATGAATGCCACTGCTGTTTTTTTTTTTTTTTTTTTTTTTTTTTTTTTTTTTTTTTTTT
>PVKA01003655.1:34203-102390 GCA_004027165.1 Ctenomys sociabilis | reverse complement strand
AACAGCCATACTCCTACATTAAGCATACCTCACGGAACTAGAGAAAATATTTCTAAAATTCATTTGGAACCAGAGAAGATCTAGAATAGCAACAAATTCTAAACAACAAAAACAAGGAAAGGGTAACATAGTGGCTAACTGAAAATATACTACAAAGTCACTGTAATAAAAATGCCATAGTCAACAACAACAAAAAAAAAACCTCAGGATCAATGGAGCAAATTAGAGGATGTAGACGCAACTACAAACACAATCATCCACATTATCATTGATAATGGGTCCAAAATGTTCACCCAAACAAAGATAGCCTCTTTAATAAACAGTCCCAGAAAAACTGGCTCTCCACTTGCTGAAGACTGAAAGTAGACCCATGGCCATCACTACACACTAACCTAAAGTCAAATGGATCAGAGATCTAAATAGTAACACACAGAAACACTAAATCTACTGAAAGAGAAAGTAGGTAGAAATATTGAAGACATGGTATAGGCAGAGAACAAAAACCATACTGCACAGGAAATACTTCAATAATCAGTAACTGGGATCTCATCTTATTGAAAAGTTTCTACACACCAAAAAAATCACCTAGAGTAAAAAATCTCACAGAGTGGGAGAAAGTTTTAGCCCCTCAGACAAAGGACTTCTATCTGACAAATATAAAGAACTAAAAAAAAAAAAATCAGGTCACCAAAATTCAAAGACCCAATCAAAAATGGGCATCTGAGAAGAATACAAGCTTCTCAGATGAAGAAATACGAATGGCAAATACATACATGGAAAAATATTCAACAGTATCTGTCATTTGAGAAATACAAATTAAAGCAACACTGAGATTCTATCTCACCCTGGAAAGAATGGCTAGCATCAAGAAATCAATCACAAAGGCTAGAAGGGGGGTGAGGAAAAAAGAACCCTTCTCTACCGTTGGTGGGAGTATAGACTCTTACAATCACTGTGGAAATCTGTGTGAGATTCCTCAAATGCCAGTACTGGAGGTACCATTTAACCTAGCTATTCCCTTTATAAATATTTTTTGAGAAGAACTTGAAACATCATACCACAGCAATATATATGCATCCATGTTACAGCACTGCAATTTCTCATAGCTAAATACTAAAAAAAAAACCCAGATGCCCATCAACTGAGGAATGGATAAAGAAGATGTGGCATTTTTATACAATGAAGTACTATTCAGTTATAAAGAAAGATAAACTCAAGTCTTTTATATATACATGAATGCAATTAGAAACCATACTCATAAGTGAGATAAATCAGATGCACATGTGTAAAAAAAATCATATTATCTCCATAGTGTAAGAACCTAAAAGAGTAAGTAAAATCTGAAAGGTAAAATAGGTATTGTGAAAGGGAAAGAAAGTACTCAAAAGAAAAGAACAACTTGGTTTAGGGAAAGGAGAAAAACAAAAATGGAAGGGGGAATACACACACACACACACACACACACACACACTCACACACACGATTATTGTACTACTAATTTCCATTGTCTTGTTGAAAGTTAATGCTTATTTTTTTTTCTCTGACCAATTTTAGATGCTTATATCTGATAACCTGAAAAACTATTTTAAAGATAACAATAAACAATATAACAACCACTGTTGAATTCATATCATCTTTTTATTGAAATTCTGTACTATTTCTAATCTGTAATTATTTTTTATTCTCTTTAAAATAAAATAAAAAGAAGAAAAATCAGTGAGAGAATCCATTTCAGGTAAACCCAGAAAGACAACAGGTTGTAAGAAACATTAAAAGAACAACAAAAGTTCGATTAGAAATAATCCTAATGACTTGCAATAATTCTTAGTCCCTTTATTTGTAACATCGTTGCTCTTAATCCAAAGTAGGTGGAAACTCTGAGAAATTTGGAAGCTATATTATTGTAGATGGAAGATTCAGGTATAGGGAACTTGAAAAACTAAGATTCACTAAGTATTAAGTATGTTTTAAATATAGACAATCTATTTAATAAATACAAAAAGGGTACAATCCTAATATTCTAGTTTTATACTAATTTATAGATGTAAGTATACTGACAAAATTTCAACTTAAATGTATAATCCAAAAGTATATGTTTTCTAAGCTATTTTCAAAATACAGAATTCACTAAACATAGAAATCATGAATTATTGAAATACAGAAATGATTAAAAGGGGATAAGCTTTTTTCAACCCAGGGAAAATTATTAAACTGCATAACAATTTCAGTAATTTAAAATATTATACCAGGATAAAGAGAGTAGAAAATGAGTTCATAGTCTTAATAAATACAGACAAAGCTCCAAACTTCATTTCAGTAACTCTATTTCTGTTAAACTATCTATAAAAAGAAGGAAACAATCTGGGAATCGAAGGATGTGTGAGAAAGTGCACTATTTCTGTTTAAATGGGACAATTAAGACGACACCCACACACAAACTCACATTGCTCCATTGGTATAGACAGTATCACTTCCTTCCACATACTGCACCTGAGCGGGATAGACATGTTGTACCTGCTGTACAGTCTGTACCTGCTGTACCTGAAAAACAAATATTAGGACACTGGTGAGTGGTAGACATGAGAGAAAGAATATGCAGTGTTGGTTACATTTCAAAGGTTCCTGCAGTACACTAATAAAAATGAGAATGGCTAATTTCAATACCATACCATTTAAGCTGAATAAATTCTGTAACATTTTTGTACGTATATATGCTTTGCCTCCTACCATAGAGCTTCTAGGATACTCTTTCCCACTAAAGTCAGTCATTTTAATTAATTTTGAGTTTATCCCTTTAAAATTTTCATGGACATATAGGCAAATATGTTTGAGTGCATACACATACATCCATGTGTGGATACACATACATACATGTATACATACATGCATGCATATGTGTATTGCTTATTCAGAGATAAAAAAAGCAACACACTAAACATATCACTCTGAACCTTGTAAAGTAAAACTGTAGAGCATTCCTTTTCAGGTCACTAAAACATAAAAATAATGAATGAATTAATTTTTTTATGTAGAACAGTGGACAAATTTATTAAGTGTGAAACTCAGAAATGACATAAAATTTAATATTCTTACTTAAAAATTTTAGAAGTACATTATAAACATGTATGTGTGTGTGTGGGGGAGAGAGAGAGAGAGAGAGAGAGACTGAGACTGAGACTAAATCAAACCAAATAAAAAAAAAAATGAACACCTGAAATTTAATAAAAAGACATTATACTTTTAACAGTAATAAGTATTTTTATGGAACTTAACTATTAAATTAAAATTTTGACAACATTTGGGTTGGAGATAACTGTTTAGGCATAATACCAAAGGTGTGACCTGAGAAGGAAAGAATTGATAAGCTGGATTTTAATAAAATTAAAAACTTCTCCAAAATAAAATAGATTAAAAAGACAAACCTCCAAATGAGAAAAAAAATCTTAGCAAACAATTATATCTGATTAGTTTTTTAAAACTTGAGAAGAATTATTAAAAATCAAATATAAGAAAATGACCATGCCAGCCCCACACCTGGGCGCACTGAGACAGCAATTGAGACTGGGTGTGGTGGTGTGGTCCTGTAGTCCCAGCTCTTGGGAGGCTCTACACAGGCGGATCACTATGAGTTTGATCTAGTATTGAGACTCTGAACACCCTGTAGACCCTCCCCTAAAATACAAAAAAAGAAAAAGAAAAGAAAAGAAAAGAAACAACTCAGTTATAGAAAGGGCCAAAGATCTTCAGGGACATGTCACAAAGACATACAGATGGCCCATATGTATATGAAAAGATGTTGCACCTCATGTCATTAGAGAAAGAAAATCAAAACAACAGTGAGATATCAAAATCAAGAATATCCAATAGGAATGTCCAAAATTCACAATGACAGTAGCAAATAACCATATATCTATATAGAAACTAGAATTCACATTCATTACTGGAGAAGTGTAGAATGGTACAGATACTCTGGAAAACAAATTGATAGCTTCTTCTAGAACTAAACACAGATAACAGCAGTCATGCTTCCTAGTATTTATCTAAGCATTAAATTTATGATAGAATATATGCACATGTATATAGCAGCTTTACTTATAATTACCCAAACTTGAAAGCAACCTAAGTAGGCAAATAGATAAATTAAACATTCAGAAAATGGAATATCATGCAGCATTAAAAAGAAAAGAACTTTTCAAGATATAAAATAACACAAAAAAACTTAGTTGCATGTTGCTATGTGAAGAAATCCAATCTGCAAGGGCTACGAATTGTATTCCAACTGCAATATTCTCTAAAATGCAAAATTATAGACACCCTAAAAAGATAACCAGAATCTGATGGTACGGAAGAATGACTCTCTCTCACTCTCTTTGGTTCTTGCATACCCCCATACATACATTACCAACCTCAATAACAAACTCTAATGTAAATTGAGAACTTTGAGTAGTAATAAAATGTAATTATAGGTTCATCATTTTGAACAAATTTTTACTGTAATCTAGCTTGCTTGCTTTTTGTTTGTTTAGACAAGGTCTTCCTGTGTAGTCCAGGAAGGCCTCAAACTGGTGGTGATCCTCCTGCCCCAGCCTCATCAGTGATGGGATTACAGGTGTGATCCCCATGCCTGGTTAAATAAGTATATTTTTAAAAACTAAAAAAAAATTAAATGTGTATTGTATAATACATATAAATATATGATCACACTTCAGTTTAATTAAAAACTAATAGCAAAATAAAATAAAACTGAGCAGATATTTATAATCTGCAAATGGAAACATATTCTTAAATATGTGAGTCAGAAAACAAAAATACTAGTCATATTTTAACTAACAAAATAAAAACATGTGGGCAGACAATGATGTAAAGAAAGTTCTAAAACTCAAAACAGTATGCTGAAACAGATTATAACATATTTAATATAATATCCTGCATACAACTGACTACTACAAATGAGTAAGAGATGAAAGATAGTAGAAAATGGGTGAAGTATATCAGTAAGAAGGCTGCAAAATTACTAGATGCAGATTTCAGAAGCAGAACAGCAGAATTTCAAATTGAAAGAAAATTACCTTTCACTTTAGAAGTATAAGTTACCAAAGAGAATGTATTAATCATTAATGATTTCTTAAGAAAATAGGCATACTTTATTATAAGATAAGAAATAACTGTCTTCAGATAACACTGATCTTCAGATAAATTTGGAAGGTAGTTTATAAAAAAGCATATCATTTGATATGCTTGAATTTCTTATAGAGGAAGTATTTGCAAGTTTGAAGAGTTAATGAATAATATTTTTTCAAATGTAGTATATAAGAATAAAAACCTAGAAGGAAAAACCATAATGACTACAAAAGTGGAGTCAAATGAATTGCAGAGAACCATTCCATCAAATATATGGCTCCTATTAAAAGAATAAAGTATGATTTATATACATTTTAATAGCAGGATCTCAAAACAAGTAAAAAAAAGTATCTTGCAGAATACTCTTATTGTGATTTGATTTGTTAGATATAAAAGTAAATTTATGTTATACAACTGTATTTCAAATGTGGGTATGCACATATGAATACAAACCAGCATACGAATATATGTACAAAATTATATACAATTTACCCACATTGGACCCAAACTTGCATTTCTTCTGCCTCAGCCTCCTAGAACATGAGAATTACAGGTCTGTGTCACTATCCAGGCTAAGTAGTAATTGCTTTGAGTTTCATGAGAAGAGGTAGAGAAGTGACAGGTCCAACCTCTTTATTACGCATGTGTACATTGCTCTTAGAGTTTGAAATGTGAACAAAGACATGATGTGTGTAAATAAAAACAAATTCTGGATACAGTGGAATAAATATTACCCAAAATGTCTTCCCACTCTAACCAAATTGAAAACAGGGTAAGATTATGTAGAATATAGTAATTTAATTGTTCAACAACAGCACCTTGAGATTGGAATTCTCAGAAGGAAAATAAAGTGGAAGTTGCCATGACCCTAGCTGCTAACCTGTACACATTTTCTACTCTTACTGAGCAGGAGGAGACACTAAGAGGAGATAGAAACTGGAATCAGGGAACCTTCATCTAGAAGCCAGGTCATATTTGGGGCAAAGTACCAGAGAAGGACTTAGGTACTGAACTAAAAGCAGAATTATGAACAGAGATCTCTATGAATCTGGTGGAGTACACTAAGCTGCATATCTGTAGACATCGGAGATATTCAATATTCAGGTTCTGGACCAGCCACAGGAAAAAGACCTGAAAGACTTAAGAGCATTCTGTAGACCCACCAAATGACTGAGGCCTCCTTAGTCAAGACACAGCTAAACTAGCTCTAAAGTGAAGAGCACATCAGGAACATGCCATAAAGTTAGTGAGCCTTGGACAGATCAAGCTGACCACAGCAAACTTAACTTCTTTCATAAAGATGTTTAAAGGCAGACAGCAATACATAGACATACAACTCCATACAAGTCAGAATGCCCAGTATCTAACAAAAATTATTAAATATCTGTAACTAGAAAAAGAAAAAATAATCAGAGCTGGGAATGTAAATCTGTAGTTAAAAAGTAAAAAGCTTAATGTACACAATGCACAAAGAAAGCCAGAACAAAGTATATCATAATTAATGCTGTAAAAATAAAAAATAAAGCTATAAGTTATGAAGTAGACAGAAGTAAGCCTAACATCCAGGATAAAGAATACTGAAATGATTGAAACCTAAAAGTTATACAAACGTAAACAGCTGAAAATAGCTTTAAAGTACTAAGAAAAGTTAACCTGGATTTCTATAACCAGTGAAATATTGTTCAAAAATCAGGCAAAATCCAAAAAAATATTTTTTCCTTTCCTTTCCTTTCCTTTCTTGCCTTTCCTTTCCTCTTTCCTTTCCTTTCCTTTCCTTCCTCTCTCTGTCTCTGTCTGTCTCCGTCTCCCTCTCTCTCTCTCTCTGCCAGTCAAGCGCTTATGTCACTGAACTGTCTCCTAAGTCCCCCAAAAAATTTCAAACAAAAGTTGAGAAAATATTTTTCTAGCAGACATCCAATGAAGGTAATTGAAAGGTCTTCCATCTAGAAAAAACAATACCAGATAGAAACCTATACAAAGAAATGAGAAGCACAAAAATGTTAAATTGGTTAAGTAAATTATGGTATTTTCTCTTAAATGTTTCATTAACTCAGTTCTCTAAAAAAGGAAAACAAATTAATATAATAATAGACTATAATGTATCAAATATATGTAGAAGAAATGTATGTATGAAAAAACAACACAAAAGTGCATTTAAAAATATACTTCATAATATCTCTGTACCTTAAAGTGACACACTAGTAGCTGAACATAGACTGTGATAAATTAAACTTACACACAATAAAATTCTTGAGCTAACACTAAAGAAAAAAAAAATAACAGCCAATAGTGGAAAAAGAATTGTTAAGAATAGATCAATAAAAAAGTGTGTAGGATAAACAAAAACCAGATGCTAGAGCACTATTTAACTTTATGACTAACTACACCCCATGTACATGATTTAAATCCAGTTTGTTAAAATAGATAAAAATGTGAGATCCCATATACTATGAGCAGTTAAGTTAGATAATAATAAACAGTGAGAGGGACTTGGCTCGCAAGAAAGTAAGCAGAAAAAATAAAGACAAAACTGTAGCTAGAGGCATACCTGAAGAACAGGGCTCAGGATGAAGACAGAATGGTCAGGCCCACATGCCTCCCTAAAGGATAAACAGTAACTTGGAATTATACTGTAATTAGCACTGCCAGGCCCAGGAAGTCCAGGTAGGGATCAGTTGCCCAGATGGTGACCACAGCATCTGGATCCACCTCTTCCCCATCTCCTCTATGTTCTTGCTATATCCTCTGGCCATATGACCACTTCCCTATTAAATCAATCCTAGCTAAGCAGCTATACTTGTAATCTTATGGGTTGAATGTAGATTGATCCATGTTGCACCCACGCTGTGACTTTGCCTGGTGACAACCCACTTTTGGAACTTGTCCTATCTCTCAGAAGCTGTTGTGTTCCCCAATAAACCTTTCCTAGCTTTCGCTTTTAGAATTCATTCTTCCATTTCAGGGAACATAAACTCAGTGTATCTGACATCTAGCAGGTTGGGTGTTATATTTCCTTCTATATCACCTATATATTACCTAACATAACAATTTAAACATACAGAAACACATAGGTCAGAAAAAAACTGCAGATAAACCTTCAAAACACCAATCATAAGAAAGATGAAGTGTAGCAATATTAGTATCAGTCAGAGTAGACCTAAGGACATACAATACTACTGGGCTAAGGAGATAACATAGCAGCAGAAAGCCTGCCTGGCAAGCCCAGAGATCAATCGTGTGCAAAAAAAGGGAAGGAAAAAAAGAAAGATAGTTATTACCAGTGATAAAAAGACATTCATCAAGACAATTATCGGGTGCCAATGAGATAGCTTAATGGACTAAAGCGCCTGCTTAGGCAAGCGCAGTCAGGCACAGGGAATGTGGTTCAATCCCTGGCACCACATCTCCACCAGCCCCACCCCCAGGATGGGCTGAGGTGGCCAGAGTCCCTACACAGTGGCACACATCTGTAATCTCAGCAGTGGGGATGCTGAAAGCAGGAGGAGCACCACAAGTCTAAACCAAATACATTAGAACATGAGAGAGAGACAGACAGAGAGAGACAGACAGACAGAGAATTATAAATAAATCTCACATGTCTTTGCCCCTAAGGAAAAAATGTCAAAATACACCATACAATCATTGATAAAATTGAAAAAAAAAAATCACAGATGGAGCATTTAACATTCTGCTTTCTGTAAGTAATACATGAAAAAAATCAGTAAGGATAAAGAAATTATGACCAAAGCTGACTCAAAAGATTTTCATATTATTCATGCAACCACAGCAAAGTAGATCTGGATATGCATTATGAAAGCTTAGATGCTGAAGATTGAAACAAGTCTTTTTTTTCTTCATGGTACTGGGGATTGAACTCAGGACCCTGTGCTTTCCAGGCAAACACTCATTTTACTGAGCTATCTCCCTGGGCCCTGAAACAAGTCTTAATTAATTTAAAAGGATTAATACGGAACGTGCTCTGCGAGGACCTCCACCGGCACAACTGGTAAGTGAGCAGTACTTAATAGGACATGCTCTCTGAGAAAAAAACGAAATTTGAAATCAAAGACAATGACATATCAGAGAAGACACATATCTTGGATAAAATAAACCTTTTTAGTATTAACTATGTTCCACAGAAGAAATCACAAAAGAAATCAGAAAATGCTTTAAATTAAATGTTAAAATGCATAAAAAGGGTAGAGTACACCTAGAGGTGCTCAGAGGAAAGTTAAGAGTTTCAACTACTTTTATTTATATATGTATGTATACACATAACAGAAAACTCAACAGTTTTAAGTATAAAACTTATACATGTAAGTACACACATATACAGAAAAAAAAAAAAACATTAAAATAGTAATTTAAAGTTCTACTTTTAAGGGCTGGCCAAATAACTCAGCAGATTAAAGAGTACCTGCAACCAGGCACAGAGACTAGGGGTTTGATCTCCAGGCCTGCCATGCCGGCCCTGCCCCCAGGGCGTGCTAAGACAGCAATTGAGACTGGCATGGTGGCACACACCTGTAATCCCAGCTCTTAGGAAGCTGTAAATAGGTGGATCACTGGGAGTCTGATTTAGTAGTGAGACCCTGAACACCCTGTAGACCCTTCCCTAAAATATAGACAGAGAGAGAGAGAGAGAGAGAAATGGAGAGACGAGAAAGAAATAGAGAAAAAAAGACAAGAAAAAAAAATGTCACAGGACTGTCCTGCTATAACGCTGTATATGGTTAGGTTTCTAAATTTCTGTGTAAATATATGTAAATGTTCATTCCTATTTTTTTTCTTCATATTCTGTAAGGAGTTAAAATCAATACTTGTTCCATGTTATGCCTACAATGTTTATATTTAGACAGCTAGTGGCGATAAACTGAACTGCATATATTATTACAAGGCAAAAATAAGCTTCTCTTCTGGAGGGTTAACAACCTAAGTTTGTAGATCAAAAATTGGAGAAAAGGAAGGTTTGCAAGACCAGCCAACATTTTGGCCATAGCCTTTAAAGATCAGTGAAGACTCAGGACATAGGAGAACTTGTACTGTAACTCATGGAACTCAGTTGTGTCCCAAATTTTCTGATCAAGGAGATTATGGAACCACAGAGGAATGTGATCGATGATGTATAATGTGCCTAAGGAGAGTCACATTGAGAGAAAACATTCTCTCAGGCTTTCACAGAGAGCAAATTGGTCAAGCAATGGCTCTGACTCATCCACATGATTGACACTGGCAAAGGATCTACAGAGTGAGCTACAGGGTTACAGGATAAACCCTGAGGGTACTTGACTGACCTTACCAAATACAAAAGTTGCATTTCTTGTTATATAGGTCTTTCTTTGTCTCAGTCTTAACCATCCAGCAGAAAAGTATAAAAACAAGGCATAAAAAGTAAAGCCATATTAATATACTGAGCTGTGAAGGGTTCAAGTCAACAACTTCTATGGATAACCCACCACTACAGTGGACTGCTGGACTGTGTTAGATTGTTTTGTTGAATTCACATACCTGTAGTATATAGATGCCAATCGAATACCCATCTCTGACAGGACTAAACAAAAAAAGTAGTTACAAAGGAAGGACCATTTTGTATTTATAAAGACAGAATAGGAGCCGGGCGTGGTGGCGCATGCCTATAATCCCAGCACTCAGGAGGCTGAGGCAGGAGGATTGTTGTGAGTTCGAGACCACCCTGAGCTACAAAGTGAGCTCAAGGCCAGCCTGAACTGCATAGTGAGACCCTGTCTCAAAAAAAGACAAAAAAAAAAAAAAAAGACAGAATAGTTAGGATAGATATACAGCTACTTTCACTTAATTCAATGAGAAAAAGGATTTATACTAATAGTGTTTGGACAGGATATCCTGTCTGCTTCTTGAACTATGGATAACTACTAAGAAGGTAACAATGTACAATGTATTAATTATTAAAACTGTCCTATTAATCAGCTTTGAAACTATCTCACTGACATTTGTTCCTCAATAAAAAAAGAAATAGAGAAAGAAAGTTAGACTTTTAAGAAACTAGAAATAAACAATAAACTAAACCTAAAATAGGTCAAAGGAAGAAAATATTAAAAAATAAAGGCCGGGCATGGTGGCGCATGCCTGTAACCCCAGAACTCAGGAGGCTGAGGCAGGAGGATTGTTGTGAGTTCTAGACTAGCCTGAGCTACAAAGTGAGCTTAAGGCCAGCCTGAACTGCATAGTGAGACCCTGTCTCAAAAAGACAAAAAAAAAAATAATAATAATAATAATAATAATAATAAATAAAATAAATAAAAACCCAAGAGACAAAAATCTAAAAAAAAAAAAAAAAATAGAAAAACTAAATGATGGACATCAAGATAGTCTCCTCAAAGAGAAAAAAAAAAGACATAAACTATAAATTTCAAGAAATAAAAAAGAAACATTACTACTTAAAGGTACATAATATAGATAATACAGACAACACCAAAAATTTTAACTACCTTGATGTTAAAATTTTAACATCAAAGTCTTAAGGACTTTAAGGACAAAGTCCTTAAGAGATACAAATTGTCAAAATTTGCCACCCCCAAAGAAAAGAAAACCTAAATCACACATACATGAAATTGAATTTATTCCCAGAAAGGAAACTCTATGCCAAAATGGCTTCAATGGTTAGTTTTCATGAATATTTCAAGGAAACAAAATAATGCCAACATAGGAAAAATGATTTAAAAAACAGAGAATAAGGGAACAACTCTCAATTGTTTTTATTAAACTAGCCTATCCCTGAGAACAAAACTGGAAAATATATCAAGACCTGCACAGACTAATCTATCATATACATAAATATAAAAAAAAAAATCTTACAATATATAAATGGATCCAATAATTATTTGCAGGTAGTTTATCCTAATATTATTACAAAAACCCTAAGTATAATCCATAATTTATCATGAAGAAAAACTATATTATGACCTCAATACATGCCAGAGAAGCATTTGATAAAATTCAATATCCAATCATGACTGAAATGTAAAAATCATACGCACACGCACACACACACCACCACCACCAATAACAAGCATAATGTCAGTAAGCTAAAGTTGAAGGACTCTTCCTCAGTCTGACAGAGGGGGCTTCTAATGAAAAAACTACAAATATCACATTCAACAATGGGAGACAAATCTTTATTTTATTGTATTTTTTTATGTATTTGTTGTTGTGTCGTCTTCCTATGGAGCTCGGACCTGTGATGATCCTCCTGCTTTCAGCCTCACAGAGTTGGAATTACAGGCTTGTGCCACCGTGCCAGGTCTCGGTGGCTGGCTCAGCACACCCAGGGGAGGGGCCTGCATGGCACATGGGGCCAGAATCCAGCTATGGATTGTGCTTGTTTAAGCAGGCGCTTTAGTCCTCTGAGATATCTCGCTGATCCCATGGAAGATGGATCTTTACCATTTAGAATAGCCATTCCTTTTTGTAACACACCTATTCATCTGTTTAAACTCCTTGTCATATTTTAGATAAAAGTGAAATTCTGATAAGCAAATACAATTATTCCATTAGTAACTTCTAAACCTTAATATATTTTCAGATAGCATCATTAACTATCCATTAAAATTCTTCCTATTTTGTATTACCTTATTATGTTGCTCATTGTTTTCTCTACGTAAATTCTGTCATCAATCTACTATTTCCTTCTAAGCCTAATGAAAAATTTGGCTTCTGGGGCTGAGGAAATTAGTTAATGGTAAAGCCTTTGCCTAGCGTGGCTGTGGTGCTAGATTTAATCCCCAGCATCACAAAATAATATCAATAACATTATTATTATCACAGTAATTTAGTTTCTCTTAAAAATCTGCAATTTATTTTATCCTATGGACTGTTCTTTCCTTTCGCTCTCTAGGCTTATTAATACCAGTAGCATCACATGGCTTATAAACTTATCTTTCCAACTGGTTTCCTTTGAGGAGATCAATAGAGTCAGGTGGTAAAATCTGTTAATTTAGACTTTTGTATAGTTTTAAATCCTTGTTAGATACTGGATATTTCTATGTCAGGACAATCAATTATTTTCTTTAAACAATAACTTCATTTGTATAAAATAAGAATCTAGAAAAGATTTTGAGAGAATTCTAAGCAATTAAGTATAGAAAAATGCATGGCATAAGCTTGTATAATTACAACAAGCGGGTAATTGGTAAGATTATCAGATGACTCGAAAACTAGAGCCGTGCATGCGTGCAGATTTTATCTTTATAAGTGTTTCATCCATAAGCAGGCACAATAAGTGCTCATCAAGGATCCCACAAATTTATGAGATTCTATAAATGAAGCAGAAATGAAACACAGAAAATATCAAGAGTCTTAGAAAGGAAATCGGAACAGATCCGGGCTAACTCGACAAGGACCACAACATATGCATAAGTCTCACAATCAAATGGAGACTCGACACTAACAAGAGCACAAGCTTTCACACTGATGACCAAGTTAAGGAAATGACACAGGGAGTAGACGGCCACATCAAATAATGAAAATACTGAATTATGAAAGTAATACAATTTGTTTTATTATCCAGCATGCATGTTTTTTACAAATTGGATGTAAGACGCCCTTGAAACAAATTTAGTTGTGGTGAAAAAATGAACATTCCATTTGCTGTTTGGGCAGGTATTCACTTCAAAGGCAGAGAACAAGGTAGGAAGTAAGAAAAGGAAAAGTGAAGTGGAAAGGTAACTACAGCCATTGTGTGTTTTCTCATTTCACCAGTGATGTTTAAGATCTGTGAGAAGCGTTCTGTTTACTTCCAAATTTAGAAACTGGCATTTGATTTTGTATGTTTCTCTAACGGTAGCGCCTCACCTTTATGAAGAAATGTTAATTGAAAAGCCACAGAACATTCCCTTTTGCCCCAAAATCAGACAGATGCAGGGAGAGTACTATGTCCCATCCACAGTGCTGGCTACAGGATCTCACTATGTAGATCTGACCTGTAGTGATTCTCCTGTTGACGGCCTCCCAAGCACTGAGATTACGGGTGCACACTACCACAGCCAGTCTCAATCACCATCTCAGCATGCCATGGGGCTGGGGCCAGCACTAAACACTGGGATCGAAACCTGGCCCCTGTGTTCTGCCTAAGCAAGTGCTTTCATCTGCTCAATCAGTATTTCTAGACAAGTGAAACTGCTGGGAAAACGGCGGGACTAAGGAAAGGTACATCAAAAATTTGTGAGATGATCATGTGGGTATGCTAGAAGACAGGCGATGAAAAGGGAGGAAAAAGCTGAAGAGAAAAAGCAGTTTGCCTAATAAAAAGGGAAATATAAAGATAAAAATCATAAACCTAATAGAAACATTTTTCAGTCTTGGTGAAAAGTAAAATAAATTGTATGTTACAAGTTGCTTAATAAGTCTTGTCAAAAAATAATCCTAAAAGTATTGTGAATGTTCAACATAAACTATTAAGTAAAGGATACTTATGCTTTAGGATCACAGAATGAAAATGCACAAAAAACATGGTTACATGACACATTAGGCTGGGGATGTGAGAAGTTTCTTAGTTTTTTTTCTCATTGTATTTATTGAGTGTGAACAAGATATTTGCCTAGATGTATAACATTAATTTACATGATATTCAATATAGACTATGAAATTGTTAACCTTCGGCATAAACAAATGTGATTATTAAGAAATATAGAAAACAGTGTATTTAATTTAAATGAAAAAAATCCATTGTAAGAGGAAAATGAAATTTATAGTGAATTATCAATTCATTTATCGGCCCTGTTAGATGATCTTATTATCTATAAACTAGATTTTCAGAAAATCTCAGATCGTTTAATATGGTTTTCTTATAGTAACTTTAAATAAATGATGCTTCTAGCAAATTCAAGTCCAATAACCTCCACAAAGTCTCACAAACAGTACAGAGACAAATATCAAACTCTGGCTGTATAGTAACTGTGTACTAAAACTATGTGACTGCTATAGGCAAGTGAAAGACGCTTGCAAAGTATTACCATTTTACACTTGTACTTCAAGGAGAATCATATAATCATTCCCATACTTCTGACTATAGAAGGGGAAAATCAAATGGTACTGAACTACCTCAACAAATCAGTCTTACCTACGCACTTCTAGGTTTACTGATGGTGTATAGTAACTTTTTCCTTTGCTTAGGATTTTTTGTTTGTTTGTTTTTAGATGAGGTCTATCTATGCTGCCCAAGCTAGCCTTTAACTTGAAATCCCCTGCATCAGTCCTGTGTAGCTATGATTTTTTAGGTACGTGGCACCTTGCCTGGCTTGCTATCACTTATCTGCCAAAATCACATTTTCTGTAAGTTCTATAGTGTTTTACGTTCTACATAAGATAATCCTGATTTCCTAAGATTATGAAGATTCTCCTATTTCTTGTTTCAATTTGAGATTTTACAGTTTAACAATGATTAGCTCTATAGTCTATTTGAATGGCTCCAAAATCTATCTTGAGAATTAAAATAAAGGTATAACTTTAGTACTTTTCTACACAGATATTTCACTTCCTTAAAACAATTTATTGGACTACCTTTCCCCACCACTTCTGTCTGAGAAGCTGGAACCATGGGCACTCTAACTGGGCCACATTCCCCAGCCTTTTTTTTTTTTTTTTTTTTTTATGTTCACACAGGATCCTGTTAAAACTGCTCAAATTGGCTCAAATTTCTTTATTCATTTGCCTGTTTGACCTTTTGGGACAGTCTCTATGCAGTTCAACTCACAACAACCTCGTGAGTACTGGCATTACAGGAACCAACACCCCACCGGGCTTAGGTTCAAATTTATAAACCTTGGTTCACAGGTATTAGCATTTATACTTAGTCAGGGTGAGAATCCAACTTAACTGAAGATAGCAATGTGTAACAGAAGGGTCAAGCTTGGAATACCTTTCATTTTGGTCTTCTAAATATGTACTTCTTGTCATGACATACCAATTATTACCATACTGTCTGTCAAGGAAAAGGGTGTTTTTTCTTTTTATTTTAAATTAAGGGTAATAAATGAAAAAAAGACACAAGAAAAAAAAAATGACACAGGACTGTCCTGCTACAGTGCTGTACATGGTTAGATTTCTAAATTTCTGTGTAAAAATATGTTTATTTCTATTTTTTTAATTATTTTTTTCTTCATATTCTGTAGGGACTTAAAGTTTAACATATCAATACTTAATGGAAAATACCTGTTCCATGTTATGCCTAAGATCATTAATACTTAGACAGATAGTTAGGGTAAACTGAACTGCAGATGTTGCAGGGTAATAATAAGCTTCTCTTCTGGAGGGTTAACAAACCTATGTTTGCAGATCAAAAATTAGAGAAAGGAAGGGCTGCAAGGTCAGGTAAAATTTGGGCCATAGCCTTTCAAGGTCAGTGAAGACTTAGAATATAGGAGAACCTGCACTGTAACATCATGGAACTCAGTTGTGTCTCATTTTCTGATCAAGGAGATTATGGGGCCACAGAGGAAAGTGACTGATGATGTAGAATGTGCCTAAAGAGAGTCACATTGAGAGAAAACATTCTCTCAGGCTTTCACAGAGAGCAAATTGGTTAAGCAATGGCCCTGACTCATCTACAAGGCTGACAATGGCAAAGGATCTACAAAGTGTGGTACGAGGTTACAGGATAAATCCTGAGGGTACATGATTGACCTTATCAGATACAAAAGTCACATTTCTTGTTATATAGGTCTTCCTTTATCTCAGTCTAAACCATCCAGCAGAAAAGCATAAAAACAAGGTATATAAAGTAAAGCCATATTAATATACTGAGCTGTGAAGGGCTCAAGTCAACAACTGCTATGGATAACCCACCATTATAGTGGACTGCTGGACTGTGTTGGATTGTTTTGCTGAATTCATGTACCTATAGTATATAGATGCCAATGGAATATCCATCTCTGACCGGACTAAAAAAACAGGGCTACAAAGGAAGGACCTTTTTGTATTTGTATAGACAGAATAGTTAGGATAGATATATAGCTACTTTCACTTAATTCAATGAGTAGAAAGATTTGTACTAATAGTGTTTGGACAGTATATCCTGTCTGCTTCTTGTACTACGGATAACTACTAAGAAGATAACAATGTACAATGTAAAAAAAAAAAAAAAAGCACAAATTTATAAACCTTCTGTCTCAATCTCAGAAGCTTAGATTACAGTCAGATGTCAACATGCTTTGTTCATTCATCTTTTTATTTGAAATCATACGTGTTCTGAAATAACTTCTCTCCACTTCTTTTCTCCAAGACTAATGCCACTCAATTTAGACTACTATAAATTTGCAGAATACTATGTGCTACAAATAAGTCAAACAAGTTTGTTTTCCACCACTCTTATCGGTATTTTTTAATCAAATTTTCTTGACTATTACTGAATATTTTGCATGAACTTTTTTTTTTAGATTCAGCACCTTACATTTTAAAGAAAAGAAAAATAATAAAAACAATGGTATAAATTTTCAAAACAAGGTTGTAGCAGAGTATAGTAGATATCTAACTGGTGGGCAAACTTGCCACACCCAGTTGAATTAAACTAGCACGGTGCTGGGTGTGGATGGCCCACCTTGAGGGTTGTTGCCAGCAGCATAAAAGGCAGAACAGGAGAATGTGTCAGTATGCTTTTAGGGATGCTGTGCGGAGAAGCTACTGGAACTGTTGGAAGCTGCTGGTTCTCTTGGGCTGTTCTGCTAGGTTACCTCATCATGTTAGCTTTCCCAATGGACTTAGCTATTCTTGGTGGAAGAGGAATTCGGGACTTAGTTGTCATTAAGAAGGGCTACCATTCATTTTGGGGAAGCTGTGGTCCTCATCTTGAGCATCACTTCCTGGGTCGAGAGGGAAAGATGGTGCCTGCCCGGCCTTGAGGAGAATCCTGTCATGTTGGCTTTCCTGATGGGAACTCAGCTTTTCTCATTGCTGGAGGAGCTCGAGACCTCACTGTTGCTGAGGATGGCTGTGGCACATGTGGCGGAGCTCTGCTCACCTTGAGCCTTGCTTCCTGGCTCCAGTTCAGATCCCTCAGCCTGCTGGCACAGATCCTGCATCCCACTGGCATAGACTTTCTAGCTTCCACCCCTGGCCTTTGGGTCTTTCCAGGAGAGATCATGAAGCAGGCATGCATGAGTCTTTGTCATTGGGCTCTAGGCCTCTAGTTGGATTTGTGGAAGCCATTGTTATAAGCCCTAGGTTTTCAGCTGGACTTAGGCAAGATATTAGGCTCCAGGCTTTCAGCTTGATTCTTTGGTCTTTAGTGTGTGGATAGATTTTGCTGCATCTGTTGTATGTAATTCTTGGGTGATTCCTTATAAAATATTATAAAATGTGTCCTGTATTATACTGTTGCCCTTACAAAATTCCCAAACCATGACAGAGAGTAACAAAGGTTAGTACATTGATACTGTTATCTTCAAAGTAGTTGCTTAAATTACAAGATACAGGTATGAATAAATAGATCACAGTATAGACATATTCCTTTTCTTTCAACGAGCTAATAGTAATTAATAATATAGTTATGTTAACTCTGTTGTATCTATGTGCATTTATATATCTATTTTTCCTATTCCTTTCCTTTTCTCCTTTCCCCCATTCCAGTTTCTTTCCTTTTGAGTATTTTCTTTCCATTTCACACATTTATCGCACATTGCCAGTCTCTTTCAGCTTCTTACATGAGGGAGACTATACAATGTTTACACATGTGAAACTTGATTTATTTCATTTATGAATATGAACTCAAGCCACAACCATTTTCCTATGACTCAAGTTTATCCTTAGCTGAGTAGTACTCCATTTCATAAAAAAAAAATCACATCTTTTTTATGCATTCCTCTGTTGATAAGCATTTTGGTTGTTTCCAATATTTTGCTATGCCAAATTATACTGGTATAAAAATGGGTGCACATATATCACTGTAATATAATGCTTTTAAATCTTCTGGGGAAATAGGCAAAAGGGGAATAGCCAGGCTGAATGGAACTTCTAATCCTAATTTTATGAGCAATTTCCACAATGCTTTCCATAGTGGCGGTACCAGTCTATGCTCCCAGCAGCAGTGGAGAAGGGTTCCTTTACCCACAAAGTCCCTCAAGCATTTGTTGTTGGTTGATTTCTTGATGCCGGCCATTCTTTCTGGAGATGGAATCTCAATGTTGTTTTAATTTAGAGCTCCCAAAACACCACTGACAGCATACTAAATTTAAAGCAGTTCTCCTAAAGTGTTCATTTTACTTATATTGAGAATAAAATTTTCATAATTTTGTGTTTTCTCATCTAGAAATAATGCAGAAAGGGGTATGTTGGAATTGAGGACTTCTTAGTGGCCTTTCATATGAGTCATATGCTTCATCCCAGATCATTTCGAACTATTATAAAGACTGATGATAAATTTCAAAGTGCCATGGGAGCCAGAATTCAAAAAACACTTCTCCCTGCCTAGGTTCAAACTGAGAATATCATGAGAAATCTCTCCCATGACTATAGTATTGATGGAGGTAACCTGAAAATAAAGTAGTCATGGATCTAGCCCACAAAGCTGTCAAAAACAGAATAATTCTCTAGCTGAAAGGGAAGGGAAATAATGTCTACAACTTGTGGGAGCAAAGAGAAAATATGAAACACAGACTTCATTTCTAAAAATTAAAGATTTGCTGATAGTCTGAATGAAATGAATTCTTCCTGAGAACCTGTAGGAAAAAAAATCACAACTCCTTCTTCCTTCAATTCCCTTCTCACTGCTAGCCCCTTATTAGAAATGCCACACATATCAACCTAAATCCTAAATCTCCTGCTAATTTTAAGGCACTGGTAAAATGAAAGGACATCACCTTCCAATAAAGCTTGACAGTAAAAATAAACAAACAAAACCAAAATCAAGGTACAAGAATGTATCCCACTCACCAAGCAAAATTATCTAATGAAAATTTCACACCAAATCAAAGAGTGATTTTTATAAGAGATGCAGATATGTAAGACGAAAAGATTTTAATGTAGTAGCTACCTGTATGCAAAGACTATAGTGTTGACAAAAGAATTCAATATTTTTTGTAAAATAGGAATTGGAAATCTCAATTCCACTAGCAAAAATGGTCTATTGTTGGGCCAGAAGAATAGCTCAGTGGCTTAAGCACCTGCCTGGCAAGTGCGAGGTCCTGAGTTCGATCTCTGGTACCAAAAATAAATAAATAAATGAAACTGGTCTATTGTTGACCTTCTGCCTGTAACTAAAAATGTAATTTATTGAGCAATGAAGTAAATATCTAGATATTTTCATATTGTAAGGAACACTGAATTCATATTCTGAAATCATTTCAGAAAATTCTTAACCGACCTAGGGCTCAATTATGTAAATTTTAAAATATACCTTAATATTTGCAATGTTACTAGGATTACCAGATTGAAAACAATCTTCACTTGTTTTTCACTGTATACTGCTATAGTGTTTGAATCGTTTTTAATAAATGTGCTGCATTTAGCACTTGCAAAGAAGTTTTTCTAAGTACATAAAGAAAGAAGTAATGACTATGAAAGATAATGACTTAAATATTAAGAAGATTAAGAATAACATTAGTTTTAAGTATGAGAAAAGAGAGAAAAATAAAAATAGGGAGAAGGAGACTTGAAATAATTTAAAGAGAAAGCATAATATCATATGAAATGACTACCTTCTGTTAGGGTATCAATCTTACATGTCACCCAAAAGTTCATGCATTGAAGGTCTGCCCCTCCCCACCATCATACTAGTAGGATGTTATATAGCTCTTTGGAGGTAAGAGTCTTGTGGAAGGAAGCAAGGCCATTTCAGTAGATCTGTAAAATGGACTTTGCAACCTGGTATATTCATCTCTCTCCCTTTTCTTCCTGCCCTACACAGGCTCCCTTTGCCACATGATTCTGCAATGACCATAGACCCAAAGGCAAGGGTGTCATGTGATCATGGTCTACAACTAAAATAAACCTTTCTTCCTTTTAATTACTTCAGGCATTCTGCCACAGCAACAGAAGTCTAACTTAATATACCTATTAAAATTGTTAAAACAAGGTTATGTGAATCAATTTAAAAGAAGGGCTGGTTAGATAACTCAGCAGACTAAGTACTTGCTGAGTTAAGTGCAAGGGCCAGGATTCCATCCCTGGCACTGCATGCTGCACCAGGCCCTCCCCTGGGTACACTGAGCTGGTGATGGAGTCCAAGCATGGTGTGCATGCCTATAATCCCAGCACTAAGGAGTCTGAAAACAGGAAGATATCTACAAGACTGAGCTGCTTAGTGAGACCCTCCACAAAAATAAAATAAAATAAAACTAAAAGAAGACATTTACTCATCTATTGACAAATAAATTTTAGAATTTATTCTCTCAAAATTGATTCTTGGAATTGCTGATCAACCAATACCACTGTTCTCAAAGTTTCAATTTCTATGAAAGATATGAATTTTACATATATATTTATTTAAATTATATAATTAAAATTTAAATATATATGAAATATATATTTAAGATGATGGTGACAAACCTGGAAATTTTTCTTGAAACCCTGAAAAATGGTTTATCACTAAAATGGACAGATATCTGATTTATCTCTTATCAATCCTTTTATACTTATCCATGGTTTTTGAGTTAGTAAATAAAAGAACATTTTTAACTACCAAATATACCTGAATGTTGCTGGGAGGAAGTGTGAGTTCAATGACAGCTGTTGGGAAACCTGAGCCACCATAAATGTTACACACATCTGCCAAAATATTGGGAATACAGAATAACTCACAGACTGGGGATTGAACTCAGGCCCTTGCGCTTGCCAGGGAAGCGCTTATTCTACTGAGCTATTTCCCTAGCCCAAGAGAATAATTCTTTTAAGCTAATATTCTGTCCATTCTTAAGCACTCTGGTTATACTGTGATTTTGATGGGGAGTTAGGTTACTTCCATATCTGTCATCCATTTATAATTTCAGGAAAAATATCTTCTGCTGTAGCAAGGTAAATTTTTATGTCTGAATTGCTCCATGAAGGCAGGACTTGGGTCCGTTCTTCTCTACCACCTATCACAATTCCTGGGGCATAGTAAGTCCTTTGACTCAGTGAAGGAGAAGGCAACCACAAACAACTGCAACACACAGCTGCGTGTGTTTTCAAGAACAGTAAAGTCTTACAGGCAGACAGCACATTAAAGGGGAAAGATCTTTCTCCTTCAGAGAAGGCGACAGTGGCAAGAGCAAGAAAACATCAATTCTCATGCTATTCTCAGATCATTTGTCCTCCTATAACAAAATATTACCTATTGGGTAACTAATAAATGAAATGCATGTATTTCACAGATTTGGAGACTGAGAAGTCTGAGAGCAAGGCGCATTTGGTGTCTGAAGAGAACTCATTTTTTTTGGTTCACAAGTGATAGCTTGTTTCTATACCTTAACAACAGTGAAAGTCTGAATTGGGCCTGATGGTTGGGAACAGATCATCTTTGCACAGGGTCCACATCCCTCGAGCTCTTGGCACCTCCCACATGTCTTACCTCCTGAGATCAAAGCTTTGCTGGTTGAGGATGTCAGTATCTGAATTTTGTCCCCCAAACATACAAACACTTAGATCATGGCAATTCAGAAGTAAAGCAGTTTTATTTTTCATTGCTTCTTGACTTAAATTGTTCTACTCACATGCTATTTTATAATAATTAACAGTAGAAATTAAAACTGTCATGAAAAGGTTGCCTCCAAAAAATAAAAAGATGAGTTTCTACAAACACTGACAACAAAATTAGATAATTACTTCAATGAAACTACACTGATATAAACAGGCAAATAATGTTCTGCAGCTAAGGACAAATAACTACAGATACAGACTACAAGCTGTTGCTAACTTTAGGATAAATTAGTGATGAAGTAGAGTTCTAAATTTTTTTAAAGAAGGTGAGTCATGGCATTTCAAACAGTTAAAAATACTTAAATGATGCCTATTGCAAGTCATCCAATACATGGATGCTATCTGTAGAGTTAATAGGAATAAAAATTCAAAATACTTTCAAAGCCCCAAATAAGTAATATTAAAGAATTACTGTATTCATAATGGTTTCTGGAATTGTACCAACATTCTTTCACAAATCAGTGGCTCACAGTAGTTTATCATAAATTGACAACTCCTTCAAAGCCTTTTATCAGATACATGATTTTTAAATTTTTGTTCAATTTTTTAGAAAGGGTCTCACTTTGCAGTGTAGCATGTCCCTGATTTCTACACAGTCCAGGCTGCTTGCAAACTCTTGGCAATCCTCCTGCTTCAGCCTCCTGAGTGCTGGGATTATAAGCATGTGCCATCACACCCAGCCAGCTATGTGATTTTTTTTTTAAAAGATAGGGGATTTCTTAAATGAAAGAGAACCTATTTATATGCAATCTGTGGGGCCAGCGATATAGCTCAGTGGTACAGGGCCTGCCTGGCAAGCTCAAGGTCATGAATTTGATTCCTTGTCCAAAAAAAGTTCAACCTGTGAGTCAGAATACTGCTGGCTCTTCAAATTTGGGGGAGGAAATAGCAAAGACTGACTACAAAGCAGCAAAAGATACTTTTTGAGGTAGTAACATTATATTGCTTAAAATGAAAATAATTCAGGTAAAATAATTTCCAGAAAAGCATTAATCTGTCAACTAAATCTGTATGTCTCACTGCAAGTAAATTATTTATTACCAAAACAAGGCAAATGAAACATGTATATAAAATATTTTTGCTTTTCTCTTGTACAGATATACATCATCACTCTGGAAGGCAATTGGAAAATGAGTTTACATTTTTGACAAAATTTGTAGATAAACAACTTGTAACTCACTCTGCGGGGGGCAGGGTGTGTGCGTGCCTGCATGTGTGTGTGCCTGCTTGCGTGTGCGCGTGCGCGTGTGTGTGTGTGTGTGTGTGTGTGTGAAAGAAGGGGTGGTGTTTCCCCTCAGAAACTGAAAGAGCAAGTCATTAGGTTAAAAATAATGTCCCATGGCCACATCAGTAGGTAAAACATCTGTAAAATGATCAAAAATAAAAGTAAAAACATTCTTTAAATCATTTTAACATAAAACATATCCTTTTTAAATAAAGAAACATAACTACTGAACAATTTGCTGTGCTCAACTGGCTGAGACAGTTATTCCATTTATTTTCCACTATATGGATAACTGAAATGGGACTCAATAGTTGCTATCAACAGCAATTTTTCTAAACATCAGAGTTGCCTATTTATACTTTGCACTGGTTTCTACTTTTTCGAACATTTCTATTTATAGAATTAGCAACATTGTTTTTCTTTTCTTCTCCTCTTCATCCTCTCCCTCTTCCCATTTTTCTCTTCTTCTTTTTGCCAGTGGAGTGAATAAGATAAATGAATTTAGATACTTAAAATATAATGGAACCAATTCAATTTCTTTAGCATCACAGATAATTTCTACTATTTAATTCTAAGACTTTATTTATATTAGAGCAAAGTACTTAGAATTAAATCAATGTTTCTACTTATCACAACTTTAAAATACATTATAATAATTATCAAATAATTGATACAATCATAGATATGCTATGGCTTTGGGGATAATTTCAGTGATTTGTGTAATTTAATTCATTTAAATTTCTAGCCAGTAAAATGATAAATTATTAACCAACTATGAAGTTTTACATGTAGCAGGAATTTAAATTATAAGACTTCTATTCAACAAATGTATCATCTTGAAAAAGCAGTTATAAAAAATACATTCATCAATTTAAGTAAGATGAATAGAAGCTGGATAAAGTCCAAAACAGAGTAATATAAATTACTAAGTGATTAGGAAATGAGTTCATAGACAGAAAACTGGTGTGAGAAGTAGTCACGGGGTCTCTCCTATATCTTCACTAGAGTCTGTCCTTTGAGAAAACAATCTAAAAAGACAAAACTCACTGAGGATTGGGAATGAATACAATTAGGTAACAATAATTATTTTCTTCAGTCTCATGATCTTAGACAAAAATGCTAATGTATAATAGAAAGTCGAACCACAAAGGCACTCATTCTTTTATCTTATTAGTTTCTACATGCAGTCTTTTTTTTTTTATTTTATTGAAGTACAAATATCAATGAGACAGTTTTAAGATACCTTGACAAGATGGATTTGATAAATTAATACATGGCAAACTGTTTTCATAATGTTTTGGTATCGTACAAGGTGCATACATGATATTATATTTACAGACATTATTATAGCAGATGTCTCTTATCAGCAAATTAAGAGTGTAGCTGTTTGCGAATCTTATTTTTTATACCTGAATTACATCAAAGATTCAATAATTTCTATCTTGTTATTTTCCTAGTGGTTGTCCATAGTACTAGAAGCTGACATAATATCCTGTCAAACCACCATTAGTACAAATCTTGCCTCTCATAGAATTATATAGAATTCTAATGCACGACGTTATCTATCCCAACTGTACTGTCCATACACACACATCTTGATTCTTCCTTTCTATACCCCTTCCTTTACTACACCTGTCAAACATGGGCACTCCACTGTCATTCTACTAATTTAGGTGCCTGAATTCAACGACACAATCCAACACAGTCCAGCATTCCACAACTATAGTGAGTTATCTGAAGAAGTTGTCGACCATAGCCATTTACAGCTCAACTTGTCATTATGGCCCCACGGTGTATACCTCATTTTTATACATTTCTGCTGGACGGTTAAGACCTAGATAGAGCAAGGCCTATATACCAACACAATCTACATGCAGTCTTAATTGTAAAGTGAAGTATGTAAAATCCATATCCTGTGAATGTTTATTCATAGAAATTACCAAAGAGATTAATTCCTCCAATATATCTCTACTATCTCTTTACAGGCTCACCCTTGCTCACCTTTGATTTTACAGGCACCCAGCTTCTCACTGCAGTATCCACAACACTTTGTTTTGTTCTTCTCTGCCCAGGTAGAATTCTCAGCACCCCAGGACCCTCTTCACCTGCCTATATATCACCAAGCACTGCCAGGAAATGGCCCATACCCATGAATATCCTGCTAGTGCATGTCAAGAATCAATGTATAAATATTCCAGGTCTCCTCACCCCTCCAAGTGGAAAAACTTCTAAGATGTAGTGTAATACTGGCTCCCACTTTTCTCTATTGTGATTTATTTCTAAATATCCAGAGCTATAATTTGCAAAATTACATATGTATTGAATAAAACTCCTCCGATTCAATTTCCCGAAATCCTACTGCTACTTCCAAGGATCACCTTCAAAAAAACTACGTGTTAACCTTGCTTTGTCAGTATGGAAACGAAGGCAACACATATGCCATTTTAATATAACACTTCTTATATACATCTCCATGTAATACCTCTTACTTAATATTTTTAAAAACAGTATTTCATCATCTTACATACATAATTGTTCTTTAAAGGATATCCCAATCTTCAAATTCCTTTCTAGAATACACATTCCATACTTAGAAAATATCAAAGCAGTGAACAGATTACACTGAGAAAACCACTGACTATCAGCAGTCCCCAGTATTTCATTCACTTCCCATTACAGCTAGAAATTCCATCTCTAACTGCCTGCCCAATAGTCAGTGAGTCATGCCCAGAAAGTGATGTCTGGGCATCACTTTCCTTAGCCATAAAATAAGGTCTGAAGAGATCTGTGTTAGCCCTTCTGTTTTCCATGCCTTTCAGGGATGGAGCACTACAAGATGCCCAGCCTCATCCTTCAAAGGAGTAACGGAAATACCAGCTGTAAGTACAAAGCTGTATGCTATAAGCAAGAGGAAAGGAGGATGAGAGAAAGAGAAGGTGAGGGGGTAGAAAAATAAAAGGAAGAAAGAAACAGAAAATTTATTCAAAGTCTGTTTGGTAATTTGGATACCACTGAAGAAAGCAGGGAAGAAAAAAGTTAAGGGAGAAAAGGATAGACAGAGGGAAGGGGGGAAAACAAACGGAAACCCTGTGCACTGCTGCCAGGGATGTGAAACGCTGTAGCCCCTACTGAAAAGAGTTCCAGGGTTCGAAAAGAAATGTAAAATAAAATTAATACAATGATTCAGGCAGTTCCACTTTTAAACCAATCTTCAAAAGAACTGAAAGCACTGTCTCAAAAAAAAAAAATCTGTACACCATGTGTATTTCAGCATTATTCACAACTACCGAAATGTGGGAGTAACTTGAGTGTCCATGGACAGATGACTGTATTCACAAAATGTTGTTTATCCCTACAATAGAACATTAGCAGTAACAGGGAGGGGATTCTGATATATGCTGTAACTGGGACGAGTTCTGAGGTAACACTGCTAAGTGCAACAAGCCAGTCACCAAGCCAAGTTATGACACTCATAAAAACAAATAAAAAATAGTAGTGTTGAGGAAAGGGGGAATGTATAGTTGGCAGAGAGCAGTTGGGACAAACCCATGGCATGTGTGCAGCAGTGGGCATGCAGTGCCCTTTCTGTTGGCACACAAGTCAAGTTGTCCCAGCCACTCAGCATCAAATAGCAGCACACAGTTTTGGCACTCTGTGGTAAAAGTGGGCATGGGGTTGCAGTGTAGGTGCTCCATCTCTAGAAGGTTCGCCATCATTGGTGCAGTTTCAGCTCTGCGAGATGAAGAGCTCTGCAAACTGTTGTTCAAAATTATGATTGCAAGTAAGAGTACCAAATTACCACATAAATTTGGGTCAAATGGTAAGTTTCACCACAGATTAAAAACACAGGTTAAAAAAGAAACGAGAACAGTAGACTAGAAGACATTTAAGATCTCCTCCACCTTCATAGTCTTCAATTTCCATTAACAACACTTCCATAATTTGTCACTGTCCTGATACAAGTTTCATGAATGAAATTAGAATAGCTTTCTCATCCTTTAAATAATACTGGGTGACTCCACAGGGGCTGGGGGTTCAATCCCCAGACCTGCTGTGCCGGCCCCACCCCTGGGGCATTCTGAGACCCATTGAGACTGGGTGTGGCGGCATATGCCTGTAATACCAGCTCTTGGGAGGCTGTAAACAGGCAGATCACTATGAGCCTAGTAGTGAGACCCTGAACATCCTGTAGACCCTTCCCTAAAATATAGAAAAAATAAATAAATAATACTGATAATATTTGGAATATATAATTATATTGTCATATTCTAAAACTTATGTTGTTAATCATGACATTAAAGTCATTATCTTTCATACTTACTATTTAACTTCTTGTTTTACCTTATGTACTTAAAAAATGTTTATGCAAGTGCTAAATGTAACACATTTTATTAAAAATTATTCAAACACCACACCAGCATACAATTAAAAGAGAACATTTATTTTCAATCTTGTAACCCCAGAAGGGAAGAGAAAGAGAAAGAGGAAGAAAGGGGAAGAGGAAATGGGAAAGGGGGAGAAGAAAAGGAGAAGAAAAAAGAGAAAGAAGGAGAATGGAAAGGAAGGAGAAAGGGACCCTCTTGCTAGCATGAATTATTTAATCCTACATCATAGCCATGCAAAGTTAACCTAAGGTTCACATGCAACAATGCCTCTTCAAATCTAATTAACTCAATATTTTAATTTAAAAATCATTTTTCCTCTTATATCTGAAGTACCATTTTTTTTTTTTTTTTTTTGGTGAAACCAGGGATTTAACTCAGGTCTTTGCACTTGCCAGGGAAGCGCTTATTCTACTGAGCCATCTCCCCAGCCCCTGAAGTCCCATCTTAGGGGAAAAAAAATATGAAATTTTTTTTCATATTTAATTTTGATTCTTTAATCATACTTTTTTTTAAAAAAAGGCAAAATTAGTATTACCACCAAAAAACCCACAAAAGCAGATTTAACAGCATCCAAAGCTATCAATAGCCAATGACCCAGAAACACAAAAAAATAAAGAGAAGCAAAGAATAAAAATCATTCAAAAATTGTGCCTTTAGTTAAATATGTAAATTTATAAAACATGGCCTGACCAATGTGTAAAGCAGAAATTAAAATCTCTGAACATTATCTTTTTCATTTTTGAAACTTATATTTCAATAACCTATGAAAATCAGAGAAATAAAAGATAATTTTGAGACAAAATTTAAGATAGTAAAAAAGGTGAAAAGGTCCTACCCAATAATGACTATGTCATCTATTATATGAATTTGGATGAGTTCTTTTTAATTTTCAGAACAACTGATCTCATGAACCTTGGCTTTCAGATTGGGGTGGAAGTTAATGCCTATTTTTATTTAACAGGAAATGTTACTTCTAATTAAAATAAAACTCAAAGCACAGGCTATAAATTATCATTTTTATCTTAGGATCCAATTTCTTATTTTTAATATATATGTCTTTTTACTTGAGAATAATTTAATTATCATCTGGCAATCAGGTTTTTTAAAGAAGTTTTCCTCTATACAACCAGGTCTTTATACACATCCACATTTTTAAAATAATTCTTAGAAATTCACCAATGCTTTACTGGCCATCTGCTTTATATTTTTCAAAGTTATTTAATTCCTTGATAGCAGTGATGATGAAGACAGTAGAGTTGACAAGAAATGTAGACAGAATGAAGCAAAAACTGGAGACTTGATTTTCCTCTACTCATCATTCTTTGTGTTTAGCACTGATCCACCAAAATGACAGGATAGCTTAAATTTGGAGAAAGATAAGTAGCTTAAATTTAAAGAAAACTTATTGTTTAGAATATTCAAAATTACTAGGGCCGGGGAGATGGCTCAGTGGCATTAGTGCTTCCCTGACAAGCACAAAAATGCCTGAGTTCGATCCCTGGTCCGCAAAAAAAGAATATTAAAAATTACTGATTTTATATATTTAAAAACATAAAATACTAAATTAATAGCTATATCTACTGAACACAATATTAGTAGCTACAATTATTAATAAATTTACCTCAGATTGGGAAATTCTTTTTTTTTTTTTTCCCACAGTTCCGGAGATTGAACTCAGGGCTCTGAGCTTGCCAGGCAAATGCTTATTCTACTGAGCTACCTCCCTAGGGCTGGGAAATTCATTTTTAAATGCTTTTCTCTCGATATAAATTTGATTTCTCAGATATGGCAAGAATTATGAAAAATAGTTATTCTTTTCTTAGATTACTTTCATTTTAACATTTTACTATTCCAATCTCATAATTTTCCTCTTTTTTTAGTTATCCTATATGTACTGCCATTCATTCTTATAATCTGAGGTTACACAAGGTGTAGAAAGTTCCAAATTCTTATTGTTTTCATCTGCTGGTTATTTTGTTCAAGTAATGCTTTCCAACTCAGACATTTCTACCTGTTTCACTAATTTGCTCATGGCATTGCCCAAAAATGCACAGTGATTGATAGGGCTAAAATTAATTCTTCTTGATATATAGTATGTACCCTGGCATGGAACTGCCATATTTAGTATTACCATATAGTGGGCTATTTTTCTTGCTAGGATTCCTCTGGCTGCTTTATCTTCGGGAGTTGAGGAAAAACTCACATTCTGAAGTCAGATGACTAAAGTTTGACTCTGATGTAAAAATATTGTGGTTGACGGCAAGTATGTAAAACATGAGATTTAGGCAGCCAGGACAAGTAAGACAGTACTTATTTATTCTAAATAGAAAAATCCATCAGTTCATAAGGCCTGAAAGGAAAGCGAACTATCAGTCTTTTCAGAAATGGCTTTGACTGATGTCAACCCTAACTTTTAAAACAGGTATAAAAGCAGTTCTGGATGAAATGAATGACAGAACAAATATTTTCAGCAAATAATAAAGAAAAGGACATATATGTCTCTTAAGAAAATGACCGTCTGATATACTCATTTGTTATAAAGATTGAAGATATTTGGGGAACAATTTAAGAGGCTTAAAGGATCCAAGAAAGAGGATGATTCTCAATCTGTGTTTCATAAAGCCCAAATGTTCCACAAAGGCATGCCAGGACCTGCTATTGGGGCAAAAGGAAGGCAAGTTGGCCAGGACCACATCCTTTCCTCTCCACACACAGTGATTCAGACAAAACAAATCAGTTTTTATATGACTTAGCATATCCCTCCAATACATACTGAGTGCTTACTACTTGCCAGGTATTTAATATTTCTATGAAAGAATTACCTAAGAAGAAGACAACACAAATACATCATATTCACAAAAGAAATATAACATCAACCCTACATGCATTGATTTTGTAATTACTTTCTAATAGTATACTTCTCAAATGTAAGCAGAAGCTGTCAAAGTTAAATGACTATTACTCAAAGCAATTTACTTCATTACCTTGAGCCTGTTTTCTCATTAGCAAAAGGGAAATAGTACCACTGACTATGCAGGTTGCTTTAAACCTTAGAAATAATGAACTATGCATTAACCACAGAGAGGGTGAAAAACAGGTCTTCCCACATGCCTGTAATCCCAGAACTCAGCAAGCCAAGGGAGGTAGATCACTTAGAGTTTGAGGCCATCTTCAGTAACACAGTGAGTTCAAGGCCAGCCTAGATTGCATAATGAGACCTGGTCTCAAAGCACTATCACCAAAAAATGGGTTTTCGGTAAATGATAGCTTATGTTATTATGGGTTACTCCAAATGAAAAAAGTAGAACAGGAATAACTTCAAAATGCTAAGTTTTTAAAAGAATTTTAATTAGCATACAATATAAACTGAAATATGATTCATATGATTAAGATACCAAGATTCCTGACCAAATTATCTTTTAATTTCCTGCCTCACTGCTTTCTACCTCATCCCTCAGATTCCTTCCTCCACCCATTTCCACCCTGTTCCAGTCCACAACCCTACCAGGTTTGTTTTTTTTTTTTGCACCAGCTATTCCTAAACATACATCTTTCAAAAATGACTTTTTATTGCCCCACTACTACCTCAATTCCTGACTCTTGAATAAAAGTCACTCCCTTTGGGAAAACATTCTTAGGTCAGCTCATATCATAAGTAAGAATTTTAATTTAAACCTTAAAAAGGGACAAGAGAAAAGACAACAGACAATGTAAACAAAGCTTTTGTAAAGAAAGTGGGAAAGGGGTTGAAAGGAGGGGAGGCAAATGGGAAAACTAAAAGGAACAAGATATATCAGGTCCAGGTTCAAATAATCTATGATAATTATTATATATGAATATAAATATATATACGTGTGTGTGTGTGTATGTATTTTTAAATCACACAAAAAGCTTCTCATGCAGATAAGTTCAGCTATATATTGAGATCGATTAGATTGTATTTTTTAGCACAGATAATTCCTGACTTGATTTGGCCAAAGGGTAGATCCTCTGGTTTGCTCTTACAGAAACTCAGGAAGAAGCTTGATTCCCTTTGTAATAATGTTGGGGCTTTTAAAAAGAATCAGTGTCTTTCTGCAGGAATAATGTATGAAACTGGATTTTACCATGAGAATGAACTGTAATGAAGCAGGACCGAATCTCCCCTCGATGCCCATCATAGATGTGCTATGTTGCACGCACCTGCTCGTCACTCTGCACACTGCACACTGCACACTGCACACTATCTAATTCCATCTGCCATGAGTCCCTCACCAGAAACTACACAATGTCAATGCCTTTCTTAGACCTCTGGAAGTTTGAGCTCAGAAACCTCTCTTTTTTAGCAAGTATTCTTTATAAAACATTTAGAGCCTCAGAAACTTTCTTTTCACAGTAACAAATACAACTACAATAGTGGATGCTCTGTTTAAATTATTGTTTACAAAGAGTGTGTAAACAAAAATACCAGTTATCCTGATGTTTTCTATTTGCTTAAAAGTTTCACAGGACAAACTGAGCATTCTAAACAAAAAGAGCACTAATATTAAAGTTGATCATTTAAGAGGAAAATGAAATATTAAAAGGAAACAAGTCACTGTGGGAGAGACTTGGTCTGAGCCTGGAGGCCTGTTGTTGTTCATGAACTATGTTAGAGGCAAACTATGGGGCCATTGAAGACGGCAATTTGGAAGAAATGGAAGAGGAAGTACGGCTTAAGAAGAGAAAAAGACGAAGAAATGTGGACAAAGATCCTGTGAAGGAAGATGTAGAAAAAGCAAAAAAGAGGAGAGGGCGCCCTCCAGCTGAGAAGCTGTCACCAAATCCCCCCAAACTGACAAAACAGATGAACGCTATCACTGATACTGTGATCAACTACAAGGATAGTTCAGGGTGGCAGCTCAGTGAAGTCTTCATTCAGTTACCTTCCAGGAAAGAGTTACCAGAATACTATGAATTAATTAGGAAGCCAGTGGATTTCAAAAAAATAAAGGAAAGAATTCGTAATCATAAGTACCGGAGCCTGGGCAACCTGGAGAAAGATGTCATGCTTCTGTGTCACAATGCTCAGACGTTCAACTTGGAGGGATCCCAGATCTACGAAGACTCCATCCTCTTACAGTCAGTGTTTAAGAGTGCACCGCAGAAAATTGCCAAAGAGGAAGAAAGTGAGGAGGAAAGCAATGAGGAAGAGGAAGAGGATGATGAAGAGGAGTCTGAGTCGGAGGCAAAATCTGTTAAGGTGAAAATCAAGCTTAATAAGAGAGATGAGAAAGGCCAGGACAAAGGAAAAGGCAAGAAAAGGCCAAATCGAGGAAAAGCAAAGCCAGTGGTGAGCAACTTTGACAGTGACGAAAAGCAGGATGAAAATGACCAGTCAGAAGCAAGTGGGACGGATGATGAGTGACCACCGTGGAACTGAATATTTTTCCTCCCCTCTCCCATTTCTACCCAGTGGCTTCACGTGTCCTGTGGGCCCTGGGTTCTTTCTGTGTGCTCCTCCTCATCTTATACACTAGCTTTAGAATAGTGCCAGACAAACATATGATATCATGGTGTAAAAAAACACAAAGTTTGTAACATATTGTGACCAAATGGGCCTCAAAGATTCAAAGATTAAAACAAACAAAAGCTTTTGATGGAAAATGTGGGTGGATAGTATATTTCTATGGGTGGGTCTAATTTGGTAAAGGTTTATGCCTGGTTTTATCACCTGTTTGGATGAAATTTTTGTCTTTTGTAGCACTGGTAACCAGGAGAAGCCATTAAAAGCCACTGGTTATTTTATTTTTCATCAGGCAATTTTCAAGATTTTTATTTGTTCGGTATTTTTTTTTACACTGTGGCACATATAAGCAACTTTAATAGGTGATAATGTACAGTAGTTAGATTTCACCTACATATACATTTTTCCACTTTATGCTATGATCTGAAAAATGCTTTTTAAATTGTACAAGATTTATGTCTACTGTAAACATGGCTTAAATTTTTTGCTCTTGGTTTTAAAAACATCTCGTTGAAAACGCTATTGAATATTGCAATCTATATAGTGTACTGGATGGCTTCTTTCGTCCACCTGATTTCTTATGTCACCAATGTTATTGTCTCCGTCTCCCTAAAGTGTACTTAATCTTTGCTTTCTTTGCACAATGTCTTTGGTTGCAAGTCATAAGCAAATAAAATTCCAGTAATTTCGAAAAATAAAAAAAAAATAAAAGGAAACAATTTGTATAGTTCAAAGAAAAAAAACATGAGTCAACTAAAATAAGTGTATACAAGGTCTTACAAAATGATTTACTCAAGAATAAGATTTCCTGCAATTAAGCTTTGAGCAGTACTTTGGAATAGTTTCAGCCTCTTCTAGTTAGAAAATGAAGTTCCACCTAGGCTAGGTATCAGCATATTATTTTTATTTTAATTTCCTACACTTGGGCTGGGGAAACAGCTAGGTGGTCTAAGCACCTGCCTAACAAATGCAAGGACCTGGGTTCAATCCCTGGTACCACATGCTGTGCTAGTCCAAGAACCCTGGGCACACAGTGCTGCCCACTGAACCTGAGCATGGTGGCACATGCCCGTAATCCCAGCACTCGGGAGACTGGACAAGAAGATCATATTGAGTCAAGTTATGTAGCAAATACATGTACCAAATAAATAAATAAATGAATAAATAAATAAATAAATTCAGACCCTGTACCAGAAAACCACATTTGACTCAACTTTGCCTTAGTCTTTTATTAGCTCAATAAAAGACTGGTCATATTCTTCATTGCCATGATTTAAATGAATCTTCCCAAAATTAATGTATTGAAAATTTAATCCCAATGTCACACTGTTGAGATGTGGGATCTTTAAGAGACAATTATGTCATGAGCACTCTGTCCATCTTTTTTAAATTACTATCTTCAGAGAGAAAAATGTAACAATGAAAACATTTTATAAAAAAGAAAAAGGGAATTTTAAATTTTTACTTACATGTAAAAAATATGTTAGAAATTAAAGTAAGGCAAAAGTAATTATCAAAGAAAAACTGAAGAAAGATTTCTAGAACTAAAGAATATAAATGTTCACATTGCAAAGATCCATGAGAGTTTTAGCACAATTTATTAAAATAGGAAGGGCCAGGCATGGTGGTGCACACTTTTAACCCCAGCACTTGGGAGATGAGGCACAAGGATCACAGCAAATCTGAGGCCACCTTGGGCTAAATAATGAGTTCAATGATAGCCTGAACTATATACCAGACCCTGTTTCCAAAACCCAAAGGAACAAAAAAAAAAAAAAGAAAAAAGGCATAAAATTTTAAGAAATCTGGCTATAAACATTTTATGAACTTTCAGAAAGAAACAGAAAAACAAAATCACAAAGGTCACACGAAAGGGGTCAGAAATCAAAAAATGTGTCATGTGTGCACAGAAGTATTGCAAACCAAAAGAAATATCACCATTAAATCCAGAGAAAATAAATGAATTTTATAGGAAAGTACGATAATCATAGCTTACTCTATGCTAAATTTGAATAAATTTATGTCATGGCAAGTATAAATGATGAATATTAATCTACCCAAATTAAAATGTAATCACTAGGTTGAGACATATAAAATTACCATATTTGTACATCAGAATCTAAAACTATTAGTAGCACAAAGAATGAGAAAGTGGTGTATGTGTTAGGAACCAAAGGAAAACATGTTAAAACAATTCTTAACACTAAAATTTTTTTTTAAATTAAACAAGGGCCAGCCAAATAGCTCAGTGGATTAAAGAGCCTGCACGCAGATGCAGGGGCTGGGGGTCCAATCCCCAGGCCTGCCATGCTGGCCCCGCCCCAAGGGCGCACTGAGACAGTAATTGAGACTGTAATCCCAGCTCTTGGGAGGCTACATTACAAGTAGGATCTAGTAGTGAGACCCTGAACACTCTGTAGACCCCTCCCTAAAATACGAAAAAAAAAAAAGAAAATTTAAAAAGCGGTGAAATAAGTATGCTATTTTTAAAACATGTAAGTAAATTTCAAAATAATAGGTAAACAAGATAACTTCTGTTGCCTCTGAGAAATGATTTATGAGAGAATAGGGGAATTTAAATTCTACCTTTAAAAAAAAAATGCTGCAGGACTGGGAAGATGGTTAGATGGTCTAAGTGCCTGCCTGGCAAATGCAAGGACCTGGGTTCAATCCCTGGTACCATATGTCGTGCTGGGCCCCAATCTCAGGCACACAGTGCCAGCCAGGAAACCGGGAGTGGTGGTACACACCTATAATCCTAGCAACTGGGAATCTGAGACAGGAAGATCACTAGGAATGAGCTGCATAGTGAGACCCTATACCAAATAAATAAATAAAAAGAATTTTAAAACTTAAAAAATAGTGCATTAATGGGCTCTACTACATACACTACTATATAAACTATACAATTGTTTTATAATATATACATACATATATATACATATATATATATATATATATATATATATATATATATATAGTGAGATGAGGAAAAACTTATCTATGTCTAGAATAGAGTCATATATGTATTAAAGATTTTTCAAAGTCTCAGATAGCACTTTGTGAAGATAGCAACACTATCTCCTTCTAATTCTTGTTAGAGATAGGTATTCTCAAAATCATTCTTTCACAAAGGAGATGCAAACTAAGCCAGCATTAGTTAACTGTTCAACATTTCCTTAATATGTACGCACTACTGAGTTATCTTTTTAAAGTTAGGTGTGCAGGACAATGCCGCCCTAACTGTTCAGTTGCTGTCTCCCTGATACCACATAAGCTATCCTTCCCTGAACAATATTCATCTTTGAAAGTGGCAATGATATAAGCAAAACAGGAGGATGTTCAAACATTATTTTGGAGGGACTCATCTTAAATGGCTAAATGAAAACAGGAACACGAAACTTGGGCATGGTAGTGCATGCCTGAAATCAAAGGTTCTCAGGAGGTGGAAGCAAGAATACCAATGCAAGTTTGAGGCCAGCCTGGGCTACACAGTGAGTACAAGCCCAGTGCAGACTAGAGAGACTCTGTCTCAGAAAACAAAAAGAAAAAAAAGGAAGAAGAAATAAAAGAAAAAGAAGAACGGGAAAATAAAGGTAAAACAGATAAGCATAACTAATAGGCTGAAACATGTAAAATATTTTTATAGGAAAAAAAGACAATATAGTTTAACCAAATCAACTTGGAGCATGAGACATGGGGAAAGTGTGTATGTATGTACTGTAGAGATTTAAAAAAAAGAAATGTGCTGAAGATTTCTTAAAAAGTACTTATTTCAGGTATCTTTACTTACCTTAAGTGTCAAAAACTTCTTTAAGACCCCAGCACTCCCCCCCTCCACAACCAACCCAATCCCATACCTTGAAAAGAATGTAACTCTGTGACCTTCTATCATTTATGACAAGATATCCCTCCCTCTAATATTTACTTATAACTACTGGAGTAGCTAAGATTTGTTAAAGACTTTCCTACAGACAAAGAAATTACAGGCAAATGTTACATGATATGATCTTTCTTAGCAAGATTCTTAGCACTTTGGAAGACATGACAGACCAGTATGTTCACAATCTCCATGTAGAACTATTAACTGACACGAACAGCATCATTTTGTCAGTATCTTTCTAAACCATGTCAAACTTCCTGCATATGAATAAGCCTATAGTAAATATTTGATAGTGAATTACTTTCCAACTGTTTAATAGATGGGTCATATTTCATTCGATGTGTCAGAACTTTAATTTCATTTTCATTAAACACATTTACCAATCACCAAATGCCAAGGCACTTTTTAACACACCACAAAAGCAAAAGTTCCTTAGTGTAAGGTACGTGCATGCTTACTTTAATAAGTACTACTATGAGCCAATTAAATAAAAAATATTGTTGCTGACGTTTCAATTTGAAGGAAAGAAGTTGTGGTATGCAAAGTGGAAGGAAAAGATTTTAAGTGGCCAAGTCAGAAGAAAGCAATGCTCTTTAGGAATTAAGAGGTGTTTTAAAGAGGGCTTACAGTCTGAGTTCACATTTATGTGTTTACAGCCTAGCATGAAAAGAACATGGCACACTCAGGAAACACTGAAGAATCATTTGCTGAACTGACCTAAGAACTGAAGTATGCTTACCTTTGCATTCAATCAAGGGAGAAAATAAAGTCCAAACAATCTATGGGAATGGCCATGTTAGATAGCATGATGAAAGGAAAAGCCCTTTCCTGACAACAGCAGATCCTTACCTGTTGTTGGACTGGTACTTGCTGTACCACCTGTGTAGGCACTGCTGCTTGACTAGCCACAGATGTTTGCAAAGTCACTGTCGAACCTGTGTCCGACCCAGTCTCTGATGTCTGCATGATGGTCTCTGAAATACAAGAAAACAGAAATAAAATTGAGTGTTCTCCATGTGTAATAAGCTTCATTACATCTGTTCTTAGTATTCTACACTGAGACTCTCAGCTCTCATCCCAACGTACTGCTATAATACGAATCTGCTTTTTTATTAAAAAAGTTTCTCAGGCTGGGGAGATAGATCAGCGGTCTAAGCGCCTGCCTGGCAAGCATGAGGTCCCAAGTTCAATCTCCAGTACCGCACACTGTGCCAGCCCTGGAGCCCAGGTGTGTACAGTGACACAGGCATGTAATCCCAGCACAGGGGAGGCTGAAACAGGAAGATTACAATGAGTCTGAGGTGTGGTAGTGAGACCATATACCAAATAAATAAATAAATAAATAAATAAATTTATTTCTCACTAGAACCTGCTAACCTGATATTATGAAAGTTGACTTTAACTGAGAACTGCCTTCCTTAGATCTTACCTCTTACAAATATTTCAATCTCTTTAGAAATTATGTCTTTTAATAGTTCAACATATTCTTAATTCCCACAACACAAACCCAATCTGGTGGAAACTACTTTCTACATACTTTCATAGGCTATCAAGATATTCCTGGAGTATAATATAAAGTGAATCATTTCTAAAATCCTTTCCAACTTAAAAACTTACTATTTAGTGATATAAAAAAAAATTTGTGCTTACCTAAAAATCAATTGACATATCCTAAATTAAGCCAAAGGATCAAGATCATTGACTTATTCAAGCTTTCAAATCTTGACATCCTTTTTGCTACTTACAAATTCAATAAAATAAATAATTTCTTTACTATTGAGCAGGGACCATAATTCTCATTTTCTTCCTTGACATGAATGGGACAGTGTTTAATTGGTAGTCTAAAAACTATTGCACCATAGCTTAAATCTATGACAGCATCATAAGCATTGATTTTCCTTCAAAAAATCCTTTAAGTGTTTAGTTCCCTCAAGCAGAAAATTAACCCTTGTCAGAATCTTTTGTCATTAGCATGACCTCTTCCATTTCTTTTCCACCACATCTTCTATCATCTCATCCAGTTTTACAAATAGACCTCTGAGGACATCAAATCTCCTCTTATTTTGTAAAGAGGAAAGAAAAATCCAAAAAATTAAGAAATTCATTCAATGGGGACAAGGGAAGTGTGGAAGTTTTTGTATTTAACTTTAAATCTATGCTTATTTTATTTGGAGAACATATGCTAGCATTTCTTTAGGGGATCTGAGTGTTTTTTTTTTTTTTCTTCTTAGTCAAAATCCTAAAATAAACACGAGAAAATTTAATGCATTTTGAAAAGTATAGCAATGACAATTATCACTAATTTTTAACAAATGTTAATGAATCTTCTAAATGCTTTCCATGTTAATTCATAAATTAACCCCAGAAAGAACCTAATGCAGTTGGTTTGATTATGATTTCTATTTACAACTGACAAACCTCAGGTATACAGACAGAAGGTGGCTTGTGGTTATTAAATAAATAAAAGACGGAGACAATGGCTAACACCCCAGTTACATTTGTAACCAATGTTCAGATCCAAGATACAATGGATATACAGGAAAGCCTATCTGCAGAAATCAGTTCTGATTTTCCAAAAACTGAAATTCAGATTCATAACTGAAACATCAAAAATGGTGGATTTTTTCTTAATTTAACATTGATTGACAAGCACAGGTGTTCACATACCCCTTAGGACTACCATGAAGAGCACGGTGAGGCATACAAATGTATAAGAATAGCAATATGCATTACAGAAAATTTCTACTGATCAATGGTTTTCAAAATTCTGAGAAAGAATGCACAAGAATCCTATCTCTGCCTCTTGCTCTTTCATCACAGACTGTGAGCGAGGGGGCTCAACAAAAAGAAAGCAAAAGTAAGTTCTTTTGATTTATTATACAATTATATGCTTGGATGCATGTGTGCTACGGCAGAGGGCCAATTAGCAAGACTGAGGCAATGTTCTTCGAGGAATGAACCAGACAGTAGATGTTACCTTCTATGAGGTTTTGTCTGTATCTCTTGCCAACACCAAGATGGATGGTGGTGGTAGTCTTTGCTTAGGACACAGATGAAGCAGATAGCGTAGCCAGTTATTGTTTCTACTTTAAGCTATCCAATTCAAGATATATGTACATACACATATATATACACATGCATGTATATGTGTGTGTGTGTGTATATATATATTTGGTGGTTTATATATGTGTATCTTTGGTTTTAGATATATATCTTTGGTTATACACACACATCTTTGGATATATATTTCTCTATGTATGGGTGCATATATGTACATATATCTTTGGTGTTTTATATATATATATATATGTATCTTTTAGATATGTATCTTTGGAGATAGACGGATGGATCGATGGATGGATGGATGGATGGATAGATAGATAGATAGATAGATAGATAGATAGATAGATAGACAGACAGACAGACAGACAGAAAGAAAGATATCCAAAAAAGTCACTTATACCAATATTTCCCCCTGCTATTCCCCAATACTAGTTAGACACTTTGCCAAGACTGGCTTGCATGACCATACATTGTATTGTGTACCAGTCTACATATCCTTTTCAGGTCCATGATCCACATTTTTACTGCATTTTAGATGAAACACATGAAAGCATGCAAAGCAAGAAATCCTGCTTAAAATGAAATTTACCTTCGAAGTAATTCTTACTCCTCAATAAATTATGACCTGAAACATTTTATCAAGACACTAAAGCCATTGATCCAGACATTAGCCTCTTACTTATTATATTAGACTCAACATATTGACTTTATTTTGCTCAAAATGCACCCTTAGCTACCAACATTTAAAAGCTATGCAATGAGATGCAAATTCTGATTTTCCTGAAAATTTAGAAAGTGTGAGCCCATACTACTGCTTTACTGGCAAGTAATATAAATGGCAATATAAATTCACTTATTTTACCTCTATAGACATTTGAGTGTTTGAATCCCTTGAACAAAGCCAGGAACCTATTGCCATAAATTGAAATTGTAATATTTCTGAGAGGTTTAAAACAATGTTGAAGACATTTAGTGATTCACCTATTTTATACAAAAAGTAATATTCAAGCTTTTATTATTGATAAAAATGAGTAACCGAATTATTAAAATGGTTTTCCTCATCATACAGGTTAGTCAGTTGAGGCATAGAGATGTTAAACCACTTGCCCAAGTCTTACAGGTGGGAAACAGGAAAGCAGAATTTAAACATCACAGTAAAGGTCTCTGCCCTGAACTTCTAGAACAGGTTGCATGTCCTCAGTTTAATAATAAACACTGCACAAATAGAAATAAAGAGTAAAGAACTGAAAGCTGTTAAAATTTTAGAAGAAAGCAAACAAACAAAAAGACATCAACTATTTAGCAAGAGCAAACTTCACAGATTAGTCTAGTGGAAGTAAGACAGGTAATAAACACTGATTTTAAAATGTGAAGTTATCGGCTTCTAGTACTATGGACAACCACCAGGAAAATAACAAGGTAGAAAGTATTAATTATTGAATCTGTGATATAATTCAGGTATAAAAAATAAGTAAACAGCTACGCTCTCTTAACTATTATAGCAGATGATTAGAGACATCTGCTATAATAAGGTCTCTAAGTATGACATCATGTATGCACCTTGTATGATACCAAAACATTACAAAAACAGTTTGCAATGTATTAATTTATCAAATCTGTCCTGTTAATTTGTCTTGAAACTGTCCCATTGCTACTTGTTCTTCAATAAAATGAATAAAATGTGAAGTTAGCAAGCCATAGAAAACTTCCCATTCAGCATTTGGCTCCTTCTCAAAAGTGAAGCAATGATTCCAATTCAGTTAAATCAAATATCAACCAAGTAGCAATCAACTCTCAAAGCATCTTCTGTTTCTTCCAAATTTCTGCTTCTTGGTCCAATCTACTTGACTTCTAGATTACAGCATCAAACCAACAAATTAAGAATTCAGCCCCTCAGCACTGTCTGCATTTTTTTTTTTTTTTTGTCTTCATAGATACTTCATTATCCTCTTATTTCACTATCATCTTCAGCTTGAGGTTCTCTCCACCACGATTTGAGATTTTCGTGCCCTATATATAGACCATCTCTAAAAGTCATTACTAGGTCTGTCACTTAGTTATATCAGAAAGTAAACCAACCACTCAAATACATTTTCTAGTTCACTCCTCAGGGGAGGGAAAAAACTACGCTTCTCTATTTAACAAATGAGAAAACTGAAGCACAGATCAATGAAACTTAACAAAAATCAGAAGAAGAGCCTGAATTCAGTCTATATCTGTTGGTATCTAAAGCCCATGGTGTCAACCACTAGGTTACAGTGCATTGTAATATCCTAACAGGACTTCCAAATGGCTATTGGGGGGAAGCCTTAGCTAGAAGACTGCTGGGTTGAAGGAAAATCTTTTGGGTTCTAAATGCCTAATATTTTTACACTTGCAATACCAGATTTCCATCCCATCTTTCTATCATCAAAATTAAGGAAATTATTTTCTCCTTTTCTATTGAGAACATAAAACATAACTAGCAAGTATTTTTCTTTTGTTTTGTCTTGTTTTTTAGTGGTACCAGGGATCGAACTCAGGACCTTGCACTTGCCAGGCAAGCACTTATTCCACTGAGCCATCTTCCCAGTGCTCTCAGAGGCATTTTCAATGATTAATTTTGAAGACTTGATTTAGTTTTGTTTTATTTTCTTTAGTACAGGGTCTACAGGGTCTCACTACACAGATGGGACTTAAAGTAATTTTCCTGTTTTCAGTCTCCCAAGTGCACTGGAATAACAGGATCACCATGCCCAGTCTGTATGGATTGCCCTGTCAGAGCGCCCTGGGGGTGTGGACTGGAGGGCATGCCAGGGATCAAACTCAGATCCCTGCATCTGCCTAAGCAGACATTTTCATCCACTGAGCTATCTGGCCTGTGCTTGAAGACTTGATTTATCAACAAGTCAATTAGAATGTTAAAGCACACTTGAAATGTATAACCCTCTTGCCAAATTTTGCTCAGAGAATGACTTCAACCCACTAATATTTGAGTATTCTAGAAGTTACCTAACATTTATCCAAAGTAAAGATCATTCTATGAGGACATGCTCCATTGGTAGGCTTCATTTTACTCGCAGCTTAAGTTGAGTATATCTGAGATGTTCACATTCATCCAGCAGTGTTTCTGGAGCTTTGTTTATGTTTGGTAGTAATTTATTTAACTTAGTTCCTTCACAGCCTCCTTTCAAGTGGCATTTGTTTATCAGTTACAAATGCAGCCACATTAATCCATTTTGATAGGCTAAATAAACCCCTGCAGTCTGTCAATGATGCAGCCGCTATGTAAATGAGCTGTACTGTCTCGCAGGAAAGACTTGCACAATTTCAGTCTAGTCATCCTTGCCTAATGTGGCTGTCAGGTGTGCCATGAGCAACAGATGCTTGTTTGACAAAGGACCTTTTTATTCTGGCTAATTAAGCAGTTGGACACACCCGCCTGTTAAGGGTTCAGCTTTGTACAGCCAGCTCTGGCTGAATCATGCGAATCTATGGCTAAATGGACCACATTTTGAAAGAGGGCTAATTAACCCCTAGGAGAAGGAGAAGAATATTGCAAAAACCCAGCTGCTGAATACAACAAGATTAGCATTTCTTCAACCTGATGGATAAACGTAGGCAAATCAGATGTGTTTGGAACAAACATGCATTATTTTCCAGTTTTAAAGCATTCAAATGTTCTCTCTGGAACTTCCTGAAGAGTATTTAATGTACTCAAATTCACAGTTGGATTCCTTTTATCACACACAATGTACATGCCAGAATAAATGGTTTAGTAGTCTGACCTAATCAATTACTTATCAAACAGAACTATACAATTAGTCTAGCTTACAATTGGTAATCTCCATCTAACTTTTATTGGGATCTTTCAACTTGTTATAATATGCCATCATAAAAAAACAAAATCTGCAAAGTTTGATTCTACACTGAGGGTATTATTTTTAATACTGAAGATTGTATTAATTCAGCATAGAAAATAAAGACTTAGTAATTTAAGTTTTAAGTACAACGAGCAATTTTCTTCCTTTTCCCACTCTTTCCCTTGAAAGACAATGATGTTGGTTAAAATTTCCATTTGAACCAAACTAGCCAAAATTTTTGAATCATTTAATAAGCATAGTAAAAATAAATCATATTTAAAATATGACCTTCCTCAATAATGAATTATTTGTAAGGGCATTAGAATCCTGGTTCAACATAAGATCATTACAACACTCTCAAAATTGAAACTTACTATTGTTTTAAACACAGGAAATTAATGTTAGAATGCTCCTACACATACCGAATAAGAAGTAAAATAATCAAAATCCTGAAACATAAAGCTGTTATTACTAATACTCTCAGCATCAGCAGGCCTAAATAAATGTTAAAAAATAATCGTACAGGGCCGTGGGAGATTGCTCAGTAGAATAAGCACTTGCCTGGGCCGGAGTTCAATCCCTGGTTCGGCCAAAAAAAAAGAGGAATCAGACAGACATTGTCATAGCAATTACAATTTCTATCAATTAAAAATCAGACAACTAAAATGAGCAATAGTTTGGGAAGAAAACACTATTATTGACATTTACTTTTCTGATCATAAAATTAGTATATACATTTGGAAAAGATAAATATTACTCTAACTCTTTAAAAAAATTAGTATAACAAGTAACTTTCAAACAACATACAACTTAAAGCAATGGGGTTACTTGAAATTACATGTGTATGTAACTTACATGGCTAAATAATCATGAAATAAATTAAACTTTTTGAAAATTGGGCAAAAATATGTTAAAACTTACTATGTTACATACACATACAAAATGTTATGACTTGGCTTTTACCTTCATCATTCAGTTTTTTTTAAAATGGTCAAAGTCTATACTGTAGATAAGTACCAAGGCTTTATGTCATACCTCTATAAAAAGTTTATTCATTGGTAAAATACAGGCTTTATCGAATCAAATCAACTAGATGAGGATGTAAAAAGAAGACTCATGATTTTCTGTATTGAAAAGTTCTGCCTCTTTGATGCTGTATTGCTCAGGACTGTGTACAATGAATCTTTTGTACAAAATGTATCCGTAGAAAAGTGATGGAATGATAATAGTGTAGACTATTCTGCAGTCATCTTCCTGTGATAACTGATGACAGTGATTAATGTTGGCAAAGATTAATCAGGACACGGGTAACACATACAAGTTGCCTGGGTAACTTTTTTCATTTTTCAACAAAGGTTTTTTTTTTTTTTTCCCTCTTACCTAATTTTTCCCATGACTCAAAATGGATTATGAAAAACACCTTTTTAAGAGAAGAAAAAGCAAATACTGTAACAGGTTTTATCTTAAAAGTCTAATTACTTAACTTAAACACTAAAATAAAACAGTTCATTAACAATGACACCACACGGTTGAACTGATGTAAAAATGTTTTGTGTTTATTTCCAGTTATCAAGAGAAGCTGACATCAAGCACAGGTGTCATTCCAGCTTTTTTCTCCCACTCACACTCTGAATTAAATGACAAGTCAGTTACCTAGACGGCACAATCTAAAAAATGGCATCATTCAGATATTAGGCGAAAGAAAAAACTAAAGGCAAACAAACAAAACTCTTAGTAACTACACTACAGCCCATAGAAAGAGCGCCTCAGCAGGGGCCAGGGGCCTCACTTTGTAAACATCCTGGGCCTGTGGAGAGGACGGCCCTGGTAGTCTGTATATACTTTAAGGGAGAAAAAAAGACCCTCACCCCTTTGCTCTTGCTACCTCTGCTGTCTTCTGCTGCCTTGAACTGTTGTCCCTGTGCCAGGGAACCCTGCCTTGGAACCATCTGATTATGGGCTGACACTCCCACAAACTGTAAGCCAAATGCCTTTCCCTCCTCAACTTCGGACATTAGAGTATTTTGTTCCAGAGGAGAGAAAAGCAACCAACACAATATTTTCTTCATGCAGTAGATAAACTCATTGTACAGGAGAGGCAAGTAAGGTTCACAGACACTGAACAATTTTTCCAGAGCGACATAAACAACTTTTCCAGAGTGACAGAGCTATTAATAGAGCTAGAAATCATGGTAGTGTGCTACATAGATAGCATAAATAGACAGTGACGCTGTGATAGCAAGAACACCTTTAGAAAAAAACTACTTCATAAACACCTTGAATAATGAAATCCAAATTCAAACAAATATCACATGAACTAAAGAATCAATCCGAATATCCACAATAGGGCTAGCCTGATAGCTCAGCAGACTAAAGCACCTGCTTAGGCAGAGCAGTGGCCAGGGTTCAATCCCTGTCGTGCCACACTGGCCCCGTCCCCGGGGTGCACTGAGATGGCAATTGAGACTGGGTGTGCTGGTGCACACATGTAATCCCAGCATTTGGGAGGCTGAAACAGGAGAATCACTAAGAATCTGATCTATGTAGTGGGATCCTGTATACCGTGTCCTAAACACAGGGAAAAAAATAATGGTCCATCATTGTATAAAAACTGTTTCACTTATATTTATAACTAAATACTATTTGGATCTGTAAAACTTCACATGACAAGACAGCTATAATACTGGAAGCATAAAACAGACTACAAAAAAGCAGGTAGGACAACATGCATATAATGCAAACTAAGGTATAGGAGACAGTAATAAGATCAATGGAACTCCTTAGTGATTTTCCAAAGAATTAACTACAAACTTTGGCGAGTCTCAATGCTATCCTGGACTGCTGGTCAAAACCAACATGGGCTTCAAAATGCCACCTCAGCCTAGAGCTATCACAGAAAGTCAGTCTTAAATTCTAGTACCTCTTATAATCACAAAGATATGGAGCTAGACTTCATAGATCCATTCATAGCTAGTTGCATGATCTTTGTCAGAAAAGAAATTTACAGTAACACACATTCCCAGATGTCAAAAATGTCATTCCCTTATGACACTGCTCAACCCATTATCCAGTCTATAGTCAAGATGTAACATTCAGTTGTGCTCCCTTTGAATGCGAACTGAAAACAGCAGTGGTGCCATCTTCCAATATCTCAGATTAAGTAAAAGATATAATTGAGGAACTTAGATGTTTAGTTTTCCCAATAATTTTTTCTTTCTAAACTGTCCCCGTTCTAAATTTCTAAACTAGTGTCAGATGTACATTCCTCCCTAAAGCCCTACGGACAAAGAGCTTTTATCTTTTGTTCTTTAGACACAAAAGTATGACTGTTTTCTGTTGTTCATTTGAGAGGTCTTCCTATATAGTTCAGACTGGCCTTCTACTCACTGTACTCAAGCTAGTCTCAAATTCACAACAGTCCTCCTGTCACAACCACCAGTGCTAGATTACGGGCATGCAGCACTAAGCCTGGCTCAAAAGTGTGTTTTTCTCAATTAAAAAGTATCTATCCTACATCATATCTTGGATTCAGAAACAAAAACATTCTTGCCAAGTAAGACTTTTATGTAGTTTTTTGTTTGTTTTATACCAGAAATTGAACTCAGAGCTTCACACTTGCCAGGCAGGCACTGAGCTATATCCCTAGCCCCTAAGTGGTAAGTTAAAATAGATGTGAACAAAGGAATGGTAAAGATTAATTCAAAAGGCTTCATTAAAGAAATGTCATAGTGATGACATGTCAGAGACCATTGTAGATACAGAAGATAAACTAGGCCATTAGCCTGTCACTCATCTAAAGTAAGAGTTGTGTTTCTCTATAGGATAGATCGGGATTTAGGTGGGTTGTGTTAAAAGCTGTGTCATCTGGGCCTACACTAACCACTATGTAACTGAAGGTAGAACAAATATTGACCTTCGTTTTGTAAGGCTCTGGGTCAAATCCTTCTAAAGTATGTTAATCATTTAGGGAGTATATGTCTACAAGTTGGCAAAACAAGGTTTCTTAGTAGTAAAGTTACCTAGCTTATTTCATCACCCTTCCAGATTGAAAAAACTAGGATAAGAGACCTTTCATGATTTCAGCTATTCCCAGCAATCTGCACTTACAAAACCTGCAGTCAATGTGTGTTTCAGCAAAGCCGAATGACAGCCTCTCCAGTCCTGAGAGTTTCTCCCTGGGAAACAAACTGTTCCTCAAGTCACAAAGATTCATCTCATAGGAACCAAACTGCTCTTCAGATCCTGAGGCTCCTCTCTATGAAACAAGGTTGACACAATCACCCAGAATCACACAGTATCCTGTAACACTGCCGGGTTTTGTTGGTTTAGTTATGAATGGACAAATCCGATCTTCTTCATAAAATACACTCCCTCCAGTTAGTCAAGCTATACTCTGGTTCCTACCTTCTCTCTTAACTTTCCAATTAAATGTTTTACCTGTAATTTCATACTGTAGCTTCGTTTTTAATATCCCTTATCATTAAAGCAAGGACTCATGCTAGCTAGTGACAGAACCACAAAGCAATCAACCAGGTACTATTGCAACCAATCAGGAAGATTTTCTTTAGATTTTTATGGAGAACAAAAGCAAGAACAGTAATTCTTCATTTTCTTCACACTTGAAGACTCCACAGACAACATTCCTCTTAGGTTCTTTTGCCCACACAAGAATATTTTTTTCTCCCATCTCATTTTCTTTTTACAAAAGTGGAGCATAGAATCTTTTGCAGTTCCTAACTATCCTAATGACAGGTTCGGACATCAACCATCTAAAAGGGGAAAATAATAGCATATATAACATTGTTAATAATGGAAACTATATATCCCATTTTAAACATACAGTATCTTAACTGAATTCTCATTACTGCTGCTTTTTGGCAAATACAGTGAACATGAGTGTGGATAGACTTCAAAAAATTACATATCCACATACACAAAAACTCTGGGTGCTGTACAACATCATGATATTAATCAAACAAAATGTTTATACTATCACTATAGAAATGAATATGTAACAAAATGACAACTTTAGAAATTCACATACTTACAAAACAGGAAATTTGAAATAACTGCTGTCATTTAAAAACAATGTTCTCCAATTAGGATAAGGGAAAGAAGAAAATGGGGGAAAAAATAGATAGTCATCTGAAAAACTAATTTGAAGACTACAATATGCAGGACAACAACTATTGCTAAATTCCTATCATTTTGTTTAATGTAATTCTGTATCATGTCTAATATTTTAGTACGGTTAATTTTCTTTACAAAATAAACAATGTGCCTTTTAATTTTTTGTGCAGAGGGTAAAATACATCCTATATAAGTTTGTTCTTCCAATATTTTCTTGGCTCTAAAAACATTTATTCTTTTAAAACATCCTTATTATAAAAAATGTGGTATTTTTATATAACACAGTATTACTCAACTACAAAAGATAAATTCAAGGCTTTTACAGGTAAATGGATGCAGCTAGAGATAGTATTAAGTGAATACATCAAACCCACACATGCAAACATCATATGTCTCACTAATGTAAGACCTGAAAGAGCAAATAAAGTCAGAAAGGTACTATAGATACTGTGAAAGGGAAAGAATCTGTTCAAAGGGAATGAAAAACTGGGATGAGGAAAAGGACAAAAGAAAGAAGGTGAAAAACATAGTCATGTGTATACTAAAGACAGACTGTCTATGTGAATGCTGGTTTTTACTGCCCTATTGAAAAGAGGAGTTAATCCTTAATTTTTTTTCTTTTCAATTTCATACAACTGTTTCCATATATCAATTTTGCAGTTTTATATATTTGAAGATAACATTATATAATACAGCAAGCACTGTCAAATTCCTATTACTTTGCTTAATGAAATTTTGTGTCATTTCTATTGTTTTACTATTTTGTATTCCTTAAAATAAATTTCCTTCCTAAACTGTTCTATCTTCAAACATGGTTTATGATCTACTAGTTCTTAACTATTTAATAAATACTCCTAACTAGGATTATTTAAATGTTTAAAATCAACTGAGCTCTTTAGGATTATAGTGGTACTCCAATTCACAAATTTAATTCTTTCCCACAATTCCATTTATAAACAAATTGGATGAAAACCAAATCAAATTTCCCCATAAGGTCAACATTGAACCCACCACTGAAATTGATTCAGATCTCATCCAATTCTAGTATGACCAGAACTGTGGAAAGAATTAAGTTTTGAACAATGGTACTGCATTAAACATGGTTATCTGTATGTACTTTAATACATGTGAAATTTCACATAATGAATTTCATTTTCCCCTCTCCTTTCCCTTCCTAATAAACTTTGGTGGCCTTCTGTGGTGAGTAGAAGGAAAGAACTCTACCCCTGACAACATATTAAAAGTAATTTTTTTCCCATTTATTTATTTATTTATTTGGTGCAGGACCTCTCTATGCAGCTCAGTCTCCCCAGCACTGGGATTATATGTATGTGTCACCATGCCCAGTTTCGGTAGTGAACATGGCATGTCCAGAGTTCAGTGGGGGGCAGGGCTTACGGTAATGTGGATTGAACTGCCAGGCACGCACTTGGACTGCTGAGCTATCTCCCCAGCCAAAATCATTCCTTTCAACAACAAATTATTGTCCCCTACAGCTACAACTCTACTTATGCAAATGTTACTTAACTGAAGCCTCTTTTTCTGTTTATTGCATCACTTGAAGAGATGCTATTTTTAACAATATTTAAATCTCCAAATTCTATGACCTTTTCCTTTCTCTCACTCACTGACGTGATGTAATCATACTAGAAATTAATGACAATCACTTTTCTCCTTGAAAACCTCTTCTGCCTTGCCTTCCAAGAAAGTCCATTCTGATTTCATTCGTACTTCTCCAAATACTTGTCCAAACACACACACAAATACACACACATGCGCACGCACATGCGCGTGCACACACACACACACACACACACACACACAGATGGGGGGGTCTTTTCTGCCCTTTTACTATTTTTCCTTATATGTGAATAGTCAATACCTTTTGTTCTTCTGAATTAGTTTTAGATTTTTATCTTCTTTACCTAGCATAGTTGCAATTGTTAACTGCTGAAATGAAATCATGAAAATCGCACTTAAATGTTCTTCATGCCTACTAAATTGTTTCATAACATCTGTACAGCACATGTATTCTGCCCTCTAGGAATTCAAAAACCTCTTCATGATATAAATTGGACAATCTTCAGCCAGTCACAGTGGTGCAACTTGCAATTCCAGCTACAAGGGAAGCTGAGACAGGGAAGATCACAAGTTCCAGGCAATTCTGAGCAACTTATCAAGACCTTGCTTCAAACTTTAAAAATAAAATGGACTGGAAATGTTCAGTGATAAAGGGCCCTTCCTTGGGCTCCATCCTAGAAGAAAAGGAGGAGGGGAAATGGAAGGGTAAGGGGAGAATACACACACTGCGGTCCAGTTATTCTGGATTCTTGGCAACCTGGTTTCTCAAAAAGCCTAAAAGTGAGCTAACTTTTCTCCCTCATCCCCAAATTTAATCAATTACTAAGTGTAATTATTCTGCTACCTAATTATCTCCTGAAAATGTATTCACTTATTTCCATCTCACTAAATACATCCCTAGAGTTCAGGCCACTCTGTACAATAGGTCCCAAGTGCCCTGAGGATAAACTGCAAAACCACTAACAAGACTTATGAGGCTCTTTAAAATATAGCTTGGGCCTACTTCTTCCCAAGAGTGCATACAATCTAGCAAGCCTCATTTCTACAACCCTGGGGCATTTGAACATCAAGTTTCTTTAGCTTGAAACTATTTCTCCTTCCTAGTTCTGGCATCATCAATTTCTAGATATTGAGATGAACTCTATTTCCCCTAGAAGGCTTTCCAAGCAACTAACACTCTTCCTCATTCCTTTTAACAAGTCTGGGTCTGGTGTCTTCCCGAATGCTCCCATAGCACCCTATCCTTACTCCATGCACAGCAAGTATTATAGCAGAATTGTTTGTCTTGCCAACCAGAGAACAGCCTCCAGAGCACAGACAGCTTATCTTTTTCACTTACAAATATGCCACAGTGTCTAATAAAGGTTCTTCAATTTGAGTGAGAAAATGAATCTCCAAAAAGGATGACTTTAAGATCCTGCTGAAATTTTGTGTTAGAATATGCTTTGTCAGATGCACTTAATGCTTTAAAATTCTATAGAACTTTATTTTATATACATCTGTACTCAAGGTATTTATTAAGATCATTTAATATTCTAATGTGACTTTCCTTTCAATTTCCACTAGAAAGAACTTCATAACAATGCCTATATCCTAAAAACTGCCTCAAAATATTTTGTATATACTTTCTAAATAAATAAGGATTAGCCGGGCATGGTAGTGCATGCCCATTATCCCAGCATTCTGCGAGGCTAAGGCCAGAGATCACAAGCTTGAGCCCAACTGGATGGAGCAAACTGTCAAGATCCAAAACAAAAACAATGTAAGTCTGGGGATGTTACTCAGTATGAAGGCTGTGAGTTGAATTTCTAGTATCTTAAAAATTAAAAACAAAAAAGAGGACGGGACAACAAAAGACAGTTTTTAAAAAACTGACATGTGCAAACCAAGTGTTCTTCTACTGCTCCAAAGTTTCTGACATATCGCTTACTGCTGTAGTAAGTGATGAGATTCGCTGAATCATGGGAAGCAGCGTCTAATCCTGCCATCTTACGATAGGTGGCCTGCTACGTCTCTTTGTTAGACGGAAACTTAGATCTTTAATTTTCATAATTAGAATGCCAAGAATCAGTAATTAGCCTAATAGTAATTGTCTGACTTCATCAGTTAATCCCTTGAAATTTATTTGAGCTGGCTAAACTCAACTGACATTCTTCTATGCTCTTAAAAATCACTAAAACTTTCCATAAAAAAGCCTTCCAGGAACTCTCCAGTTATATATTAGTTAACACATTTCCTTAAGAAATTTATGTACATTATTTCACTTGTCTAGAAACCTTATACAGTAGGTGCTATTATTACTCCATTTTTTTAATGGATAGAAACTATGATATAGATCAAATTATTCTATCAGCAGCAAGGTTACAAACTAGAAGAGGGTACAGGGACACCTCAAATGTTTCACAAGGCATACTAGGTTGAGGAGCTAAATTTTCTTTATTTCTTTTAACTCAGCCATGTACGGTACTAAACTTAAAATATGAAAATTTCATAATATCTGTTTTCCTGTCTAGGAGTCTCACAGTCATTTATATACATTTTAAAAATTAACATGATATAACTTTAACCCAGTTAATAATCTTCTAGGATATAGTCTTGAAGAAACTATTTTAATCCCTGCAATGCAGATTATCTAACAAAACAGTTGTCTACTTTATAGATCTAAATGAAAACTAATTAAAAAATGCTTGAACTGTGGGGATGTGACATTACCCTGCTTGAGGCACCAACACAGACAGACTTGTTAGAATTTCACTCAGGACTTCTGCTGAAATGCACTGTACCTCCACACAACATATTTTCTTTCCAAAATTTCAGTGAGAGGGGTACCTACTTCAGTTCTACTTCTTGAAGAACAAGAACAGATGTAGCTTCCCAGATACCAAAGGGAGAATATGAACCAAATTAACCAAAACCTTGATACACTCAGCTCACATTCTTCTATATCCATTTACTAATCACTGAAATTTTCTACAAAATTTCCAGGAAGCTTCTAGTTAATTCATTAGTACATTTATATAAGGATTGTATATACTTGACTTCATTTGTCTAGAAATTTTATAAGGTAGTTATTATAGTATTACTCCATTTTTATGGAAACTATGGCATAAATCAAGTAATTCTGTTAGCAGCAAGATCACAAACTAAAAAATGGTACCGCCTTCTGCACAGATGCCCTGACCGTTACATACAATCACAAACTGACTTCAGCAAGTGCCAGAAAAAATAAATCTAAGTCTGTTACCTAATAGCACTGCACTCATTGAGAAACAAAGAGCTTTAAAGAAAGCTATGACAAAAGATGTTTAAGATGACTAAGTCCCACAGAAATGTCACAGTACAGTTCTCTAATCTAGCTGTCATCTTTCTTCCCTCATTAAGCTATGTCAAGAAACTATCATATTGCTTGATCTATTTGTTTTGCTGTTTCAAAAGCTCAAATGGGACACATTTCATTATAACATATAAAATAAAATAAAAAGTAACTTTTTGAAATTTTGCACCAAGACCATTTATTCCTTCAGTGTCTTAAATAACCTCCACTTTGGTAACTGTGCCTACCTTTCTGTCTGTCTCTCTCAACAGCAAGACATAGCAAAGGAAAAAGTATATAATTTCAAAGACATAATTCTCAATTACAGCTTCATTTTCCATATCCCTGGCTGAAATGATAAGGGTAGAAAAAAATTTTGCCAAAAGCTAACCAATTTTGTCAAACAGCAGCCATTTTGACAAGCAAACAAATTCACTCAAAATGTGTTTATCTATTAGTGTGGGTAAAAATCATCTGTATTGTCTAAATAAATTTTAAAGGGACTTTGATGAGTTTCACAATGTTTAAAGTCGATGACTTTGAGGCTTTAATGTACCTGAAATTGTTGCATTCTGGCAAAACACCCTACCCATTTATGAAATCTAACCTCACAGTTTTATACACTACTATTTATAATGAGTACACTGCTTATTTTAAGTGAATGAAAGCATTCAGTTACTCTTATTTACTTATCAATGTCAACTGGCATTCAGCTGAGCTGAACTGATAAATAATTCATTAATAAAATATCTGGCATGAACATGCTATGAAAGACTAAAACTGTATAATTAATTCCCACCTAAAATTTCAAAGCCTGTTGCAATTTTTCCATGCAGCACGATTTGTGATACAATTTATATATAGATGACATAAACACATTTCAGGCAATTAATAATTTGGAGAACTGGTCATGAGCACCTTCAAAATCAGAATACACAGATTAGCTATCAAGTACATTTATACTTCAGCAAACTGATTGAAGAAGCCGTAACCATTCAGTAAACTGGTCACTCTAAGTTTTCTTTTTGTAAAGACAGGCGGCTGGCCTGTTTCCCAATATCACAGCATTTTAAAGTTGAAAGAGGAAACCATCTGCTTCAGTATTCCATTTTAGTCTGAAAACAACAATCCAAGTAGACCCAGTTGTTAATATCAGAGCCAGCATTAGAATTCAGTACTTCTAATTCCAAGTTAAAAGCTCTAACTGATTAGGGTTTATAGAAAGGCAAGCACTCACAAAGCAGCAGAAATGCCTACCATAACACTAAGAGTGAATTACACAATAAATACTCACGTCACATGGAGAATGCAACCCTAAAAGGAGGATGCCATTTAGATGTTTCCAAGTATCTGTCTCACATAAATGAGTAAGGCACTGTTTCAGGGTGTTTAACAAGGTTTTAGGGGCAAACTATATGATAGTTCATGGAGAGATCAATGAGAATGGTTTGCTGTACCTTATATTCTGAATGGATTCTGGACTATTTTGTCTTTTTTTGTGTTTGCTTTGTCTTTTTTGTTTTGTTTTTTCTAATTGGGGTTCTTCATACTCCAAGCTCAGTATTGTAATATAGAATACCTGCATTACAGGCTCAAGATTTTATTAATATGTCACCACGGGACATAAACCATAATGCACAAAATCAAGACTAATTTCAAGTTTGCCACAAGTGGGGAAAAAGCACAATTCAACACAAGAGTAGCTGCAACCACAACAAACAAGGAACAAATTCAAAACTTTTGCTTGCCATAGAGTGAAATTTTAGAGCACAAGAAACCTTTTAAATGTAATGGTTTGCATAACAGCTTTTATAAGGTACACTTTAGCTTGTCGAACAGCACAAAATGCTCGTAAGAGTCATCAGTTTTCGATGCGATATTTACAATCATTCCATAACTTGGTATTTATGTTAAAACATTCTGCACTGATCTCTTTACAAATTACACTTATGTCTTATTTTAAAATTCTTAAGAATTGTTTTATAGAAATGTAACTTCAAAAGCAATTAGACTGCTTGATTCCCATCTTCTGGATTTTATGGAATTTCCTTAGTGTCATGATTGCCCATAACTAAATTATCCTAAAGTAATATTTCTGCAATATTTAAGAACATTAGAAGTTTGAAGAAATACTTCCAATAAAACCAACTCAAAATTATGTTTTTTACATCATCTTTATTAGAAAGGTAATAAAATTTTCTTCTGCGATGGTAGTAGGCTGGTAATTACATATAAGACTCCAAACCACTCACAAAGGTGGGCCTTCTGTTTTTCCCAATTCCACACCAGATTTGCAACAATGATGTTTTCTAAATGCAACTGAAAAATTAATTGAAAAAATCCATTCTCTTTCCTTACAAAACTGACTCATATGGAATAATATATTCTTTTACAATTAAGGCAAAGAACTGAATTTTTTAAATGATGGCTAATGAATCAATAACTCTGTTCTCGCTCCTTCCTTTTCCCCAACCTCTTCTCTGTTATTTTGGTTAAATGAAAATAATGCTGATAATTAAACAACAGTTGCACAACAGCTCTCTCTAGCTGCTATACACATATAAACTAAGCCAGTAATGTAGCTTAACTGTATCAATTTTCTTCTTTCAAATTTTTTGCACATCCTGACAACTCATTTTTATGTAACCCATAATATCTCACAGCCACACCATTCTAATCATTGTGGACATAAAAGAAATAACTAAATTATTTTCATATTTACATATGAAAAATGAGTATATACCACACACATGCCACATAGCTACAATGTTTGGTGTTACAAATGTTACTGAGAAATTAGATTAACAGCACTCATCATGTGTACTTTTTAGAACAAAAAGTTTATAACAAGACTAATAAAGGTCAACTCTCATCTTGTATTACTTTATGTGGCTATGTTTATAGAAATGTAAGCTCACAGACTCTAAGGCTAGATAAGCCTTTCAAAATAATGACCTTGACTCACAGTTTGTACCAGAATCTTCTTGGATCTCTTTAATGAAGCTCTTCCGTATCACTTTACTAAGGATATTATGAATTGCAGAATTTTGCTCTTAACACGACTTCAAGACTTCAAGGTAACTGTATTTTATGTTGTATAAGTAGTAATGAACAGTAGGAAGATACAAGAGGCTATTTCTTCCAACAATAAGGGAAATTTTATTAATTCACGTGGCAGTTTCTTCTTGAAGGTCCTCTACAATGAATCATTTTGCTGAAGAAAATACGTATATTGAGCAAAAGGTCATAAGCTACAAAAGGTGACACTGACATTTCTGATGTGCTGCTGCTCCCAATCCACATAAGCCAGCAAGATCTGAAAATCCTGGCAGCGACATCAGGACATGCAGTGTTGTTACCACAAAAGATCCTATCAAGTGGTTGAAAAAAACCAGGCAGCAGTGCATTTTTCATGCACGCTATCTTCGCCACAAAGTTATCAAAAGAGAAGGAACTTTCTGACTAATGTTCAGAAACAATCATAAATTTCTTAATTTTTAATAATTAATCCCAGTAATTCTCTGACAGAGTAATTTTTCCTCCAAATTGAAAATTAGTAGTTGCCACAAATGCTAAAAAATGTTTATTGTTTGATGTGAATTGAATAAAAACCAATAGAGAAATTTTTTAAAAAAGATTCTATTGTATTTTAAACTGATTAATCTAAAAATTAAACTTCTTAAATCAGTGCCTAGAATATAGTTTAAATACACAAAAATGTCCTCAACAGAAAAAAAAATAGGAAAACCTTCACTTGGGCAAAAAACTGAAAATTCCACGAACTTTACCATTTGACAACAGTATCTAGTTTTTTGTTTGTTTGTTACAACCTTTTTCCCTTTCAATTTAAACTGCTTAAATAGAAAAGGCTATACCTTTCCAAAAGAATGTTATTAAAATTAGTTGCTACTGCATTATTATGCATACCAACTAAAACTCTAAAATTACACTCAATTGACTAATAGTTGTGTGAAATATCATGAATCAAGAAACAATAATTGCGGTGGTTTATGTTCCTTCCCAATGAAACATAGTCAAATTAATATAAATTTAAAATCTTATGAATATCTTTATTGAAGTTTGTCTGACTTGCTCAAAAGTGAAAATTTTATTTTTAAATGTCCCACCTTTAGTTTTTAGATTATGCCTTTTTATGTTCCTGTAATTTAAGAAAAAAAAATCTTCCCTAAAAAAAAATCAAAAACTGTAAATCCTGAACAAAATTTATTTGAAGATTTCATCCATGTTACCATTTTCTTCTTGCTTTGAAGATAAGAAATAAATGCTTATTGAATGTGAAAGTTAACCTAAGAGTTCACCACTTTAACACCTCCAGAGATGTAAGACAGTTGGGATAAATATAAGCTAAATTCTATAGAGTAGCAGTTTGCTTGGAAACTGAGTAAAGCTATGAGGGAAAAACTCTTTCATACTTTCTTCCATGACATGTGGGCATGGAGGTATGAATACTAAGGAACAAATCAGAGCAGGGTTAAAAAAAAATCACACTCTCCACCTAGATAATCTGAACCATGGCATTTCACAACTGAAAGAAGCTCCCAATACATCAGGACTTTTTCTTCTATCTTGATCTCCTTAATTACACCCAGTTACCAAAGAACATTCTAATTGATCGAGTAACACATAGCTGCCATTAAACTTAACACTTTAATTTGTACAATAACCTGGTAAAATATATGCTATGATCTGGTGAAATGGACGCTGGACCCCCTGAACATCAACGACTAGTAAAAGACAGCACTAGGAAATACACAGAATCAGATTTAACTATAAAAATTTATGTTCTTGCCATATGCAAGAGGGATTATATTTTTTTTTTTATTTTTGGATTGCCAAGGTTTCAGTTTCTTATTTGAAATTTCCAACATTTATGAAATGGTACTCTTAAGACTAAAATCATATGGCCTATCAGTAAAGACATTACTATAGTTTTGCTTTAGGATGTCTCCACGGGCCTCAGGAGCTCCCAAGTACTGTATAAGGTAGGGCCAGGCCAGAAGAGGCAAATCATTGAGAGTGACCCAGAAGCATGTACCTCCTTCCTTTCCCTTCTCTGCCTGTGGACCTCCATGATATGATTAGCTTTCCTCAGCCCAGATTCTTCTGTCGTTTAGTTGTTCATTTAAACCTGCTTAAATGTTCACAAACTTCCAAAACATAACCCAAAATAAACCTCTCCTTTAAGTTGCGAGTGTTGGGTATCTTTTTCCTGGCCTTGAGAAAAGTGACTAAGACACTAAGAAAAGTATCTGCATGGAACAGCACAAGTAACCAATATGAACTGATGTTCAAAGAACATCCTACTCAGTAACAGCAGAATATGCACCCCCTTCAGGTACACAAAGAATACTTACCAAACAAAAACCATATTCCAACTGCAAAAGCAGTCTCAATACACTTCGGAGTCCAAATCCCATAAAGTAAACTGTATGATCCCAAAATTAAATTGGAAAGATGAGTATTTTTAAGCCAAGCATGGTAGTATACACCTATAACCCCAGCAATCAGATTGAAGTAGAATGATTTCAAGTTGGAGCACAGACTTGGCCACTGCAACTTATCTAGATCCTATATCAAAACTTTAAAAAAACTAAAAAGAGAACTGGGGATGTAGTTAAGTTTGAAGGCCAAGGATTCCATTCCAGGAACAACAACAACAACAAAAAAGGTAAAAAAGGAAAACATAGTTTTAAAAATGGGCAGTCTTTGAACATAATATGTGAGTTATTAAATGTCTACTTTCACCTCATAAATGAAGACAGAGGTTTTACATACCAGCTATACAATTATTCACCTATATCTGATTAATATGAGCATTCTGTACTTCTGTATGTCATCTATATTTATACACACAGTATGATCTTAAAGAGTGCTAAGTTTACTCCAAGGAGGCCCCCAAGATACTGGGAAGTTATTGAACTATCAATACTTAGTTCTTTCAACTGTAAAATAAGCATCAGGGTTCATATACAGATGTTCCCCAAGCCCTAGGTGGGGCTTTTGAAAGGTAACTGGACGATGGGGGCATTATTCTGCCTTGCCATTAGGAGGTGGGTCTGACCAAAAGACACACTTTGTGAGCTTGATGTGGAAAGGTTCACCTTCCTTCCACTCTCCTCCCTTGAATCTGTTTTCTGGCCACTAAGGCAAGAGCAGCTTTTCATCCATTATGCCCCTCTGCCAAGCTGGGAACCAGTGGTCAATGTACTGACAATGTGAGTCCAAATAAACTTTCTTCCTTCAAAACCGTAAGCATCAGGTACTGTGTCCCAGTGATAAAGAGACTGACTTTGACAATAAAAATAAACTACAAAATGGGAATAAAAACTTCCCCTCTCCTAGTGGGAATATAAGAATGAAGCAAGTAGCTCCCTTTTCATGAGCTTCAGCTATGGTTAATGCCAAGTGAAACTTCAATAAATAAAAACTAACCAGTACATAGAATTGCTTCACAATTATTTGAATCTTACAGTGAAAACAATGACTTGAATTTTTAGTTAGATGTGATAGGTTAAACTAGGATAATACAGAAAAATAGTTGTCCCAATTCATAAGAGTTATAAAAAATTAGAAGTTGTTTAAGTTATTTAAAAGCCAATTTCAAAACAAAGCTGGGCTAATTTCTTCCCAAGTGAAAAACTACCTACTACATGCACTGTTTGGGGGAAAACCAACAAATTTAAAAGTGATACAGAAGTTACACACTAAGTGTTCTGTTGTCTTTGACTATTCCTTATTATGTATTTAATTCAGCCAGAATTTATAAACTTAAATATTATACCTTCAAAAATGTTCATTCTAAATTTGCTTTTAAATGGCTAAAAGGTACAATTTAGCAATACAACACTATAATGATTTCTGTTTGGTATAAGAAAACAGAAATAAATGTGAAACATTTCATATTTTTTATTTTATACAACTTCAATGTGCTCCATACTGCATACATTACCAAGGTACAAAAATAGATGGTGAGCTATCAAACTATAGTGGGTCAATTTGATATAATCATACTTCACAATTTCTTCCATGCATCAAAAGGGTATTTTGTTTTTTCTTTCAATAATAATCTTCTGGGTCTCTATGCTTAACAGAATAAGAAAAGTATATTTTTGTTAAGAATTTTAAAACTTTTTACTTTAATTAAACAACTGCTACTTATAACCTATTTCCTATCATTTTGACACTAAGGCCAAAACTTTAGTTGTCCTAAATGAACATGTGCCTGAATCAACATAGAAATAAAATATTAAATAAATTTAACTTATTCTAATCTACTATTTTGGAAAACTTATTGTAATCTACTATTTTGGAAACTAAGTATACAAATAGGGAACTTGATATAATGAAAATTTCATCTGGAACTTTTATATTTGTAAAATCATCTCTTCGTAACATTCTAAAAATGATGTGGAAATTTGTTATCACAGCACATGAAGTCAGTGAGGGAGGCTAGCAAGACAGAAAACATATGGCAAACCAGGTATCACTTTTCCTGAGTTATCTCCCAGCCTCCATTCATTCTGTAATCAGCCAAGAGAAGATTAAAGCTGTCAGCATATATGCTGACTCCCTCTAGCTTCCTGCAATGAAGTAGACCAACCAACAGCTTTTAACCACTTGAGAGAAGGATTAGAGCTAGAAGAAAGCACTCAAACATGGATTGAGTGCTAATGACACTCTATGGCTCCCTAAGCCTACTGCCTACTGAGAAGCATCAGAAACATGAAAAAGTAATCCCAGAACAAAATCAGAAAGCTGAGGCAACTCCGAAGGGTGATTGAGGTCACCAGTATCATCATCAGTTCTACCATTGAGATAGAGCTAATTTACCACACAAAAATATTTTCATATAATATTTTATTAGGCCTTTATAACAGTAGTAGCAGGGATATTTTTATTACTATTTTTCAGATAAAGAAACTAAAAAAAAGTTAAGAAACTTGGATGAGGACAGGTTAACAAATAAGTGAGCAGGACCTTCACTTTTATCTCCTCTAAAACCAAGTGCAGACTTCAGAGTCTTTCAGTTATATCACTGGATTTCATTTGAATAAAGGAAGAAGGGTAAACTAAGGCAGGTTCCATATAAAACAAGGTAAGCAATTATTTCTAAGCACCACTGTATTCTTCCATAAATGTCTTTGTTTACAAATTTCATTCCTTCCTTCACTTTCTTACCTCTTTTTATTCTTGGCAATTCAAGTGATCTAAGAAGTCAAAAAACAATATAATTTGAAATTTTGCCCACTAAAATCTCCTAGGTCCTGATCTGTTTAAACACAATTTCATTAAGTAAAACCTGAAATTAACAAATTTGGATTCTTCTCACTTGTGAAATTGTATGTCACTACATCAAAAATTTACCTATCAGTAAAAAAAAAATCTGAGGAAATCTGAATATTTTCACACCATGCTGTAAAAAAACAGGTAGGCAATGAATAATCAATACAGCATCTCCTGGCTGCCATCATCTGTCAGCTGGTTATCCTCAGTGTATTAGTCCTGCTAATACACTGTCCTGCTAATAGTCCAGGAAAGATGTCACTGGACTATTTGCAGTGGGGATTCAGTCCACGGTCAGCTGACTCCACAGCAGCTACATGGAGAAATGCTATTGCACAGCAAAGATGCTTAGTCCACCACAACCAGAAAGCAGAACAGGGAAAAAGTGCCACAGAGAAAAGGGGAGACAGAGCAAATATAGTGCCCAAAGTCACGCCTATATGACATATCCAGACACACTGAAAAATGGGCTGTAATAATCTGCTAGGCATTTCTCAAATCTAATTAAGCTGACAAACCAAGTTTAATGGACAGAATGTACCTCTTGTCAACCTGACACTCAAACACATCACTGTAAACCCTAATGTCCAAATAAACACAATAAATCAATAATTACACCTAATATGATACAATAATCCCGCCTACAACTGAAATAATCCCTTCCCCAAAGTCTCAACAATCTCAGCTAAAAAGTCAAAGTCAAAGTCTCTTCTGATACAATTATTTGTGAATCGATGTTTTAAAAAAATTCCATAATCCTAAAGTATAATAGCACAAGGTAAACATTCCCAATTTAAATGGGAAGAATAGGGAAAAATATAGCATTAGAGCAAAACCAAAACCCAGCAGGGAAAACATTAAGTCCTGTAGCTCTGTAGCTTTAATAATCTCCGTAACCTAGCAGATTATTAAAGCCTACTTTTCAGATCATGGTGTAAGACATGAATTCCAAAGACCTTAGGGTAGCCCCATCGCTATGGCCTTGCCAGTTGCAGATAACATGGCTTCTCCTTGGGTTGCTCCACTCATAACCTGCAGCTTTCCTTGGCAGATGGTCCACATTCCTGGCATCACCAATAACCTGGGGTCTGTGTTACATCTTCAGTTTCATTCCCACAGCTTCATACACAATCTTCTCAGCAGCTCTTTTCCTCCAAGACCTTCCTTTGTAATGTGGGTAAAAGCCTCCCTGTGTCAATATTTTCTATGTGCAGGTGAAACCAACATTATATGGACAAAACCAAGATCTGCTGTCAGCAGAGGCAATAGCCAAGTTCCCTTAGACCATGGCTACAGTGGTCCCTAAATGGCTGAGTACAGTGAAATAAATCCCAGGGAACCAATTCCTGAGGAAGTTTTTATAAAGTGCCTCGATCACAGAGACTTTCTTCTCAAATGAAGTTTAGATTTGCACTCTTGAGCCAGCAGTAAATGGGATCATATTTATTTCTGAGATGCCACTAAGTCATCTATCTTCTTATCCTTGTACAAAATACCCGGCTTTTTTTTTTTTTTTTTAATATATTTAGTACAGGCTCTACAGGGTCTCACTATACAGATCAGACTCATAGTGATCCTCCTGTTTTCAGTCTCCCAAGTGCTGGGATTACAGGCACGTGCCACCACTGCCAGTCTCAGTCACTATCTCAGTGTGGCCCTGGGGCAGGGGTGGCATGGCTTGTGGTTCCAGAATTGAACCCTGGTCCCCGCATTCTGCCTAAGCAGGCACTTTAGTCTGCTGACTTCAGTCAGCTCCTTTGGTCCCAATTTTACTGCTGGCTCCTTTTGGGTTTGAAAAGGATTTTAAATCTTCTACTCTGCTTTTTGCCCCAATTCTTGCTATAAAATTTGGCTAAAAGCAGCCAGGGGTGCTCATGCCACAGCCTGAATGCTGGGCTGCCTTAAATTTTTTCTGACAGATTAATCAGTCTGCCACACTTTCAGCACATGGGCAAAGTCTACTGACACTGTTTGCCACACTACAACACATGTCTCTATTTGCAATAGAATCATGTCAGTATTTTCCTAAGGACCATCACAGTGTTTCCAGTCTTTTCCAGGGAAGGAAAAAAAAAAAAAAAAAAAAAAGTATTTTGATAAGGAAACCTTATTTGTTCCTTACAAACAAGTATCTTAAGAAAAAAAGCAGGAACAACTTCAGAAAGCACCAGGAAATGCCCAACAGCAGTGAAGAAAGGTTCCTTTGTCCTCCCAGCCTCTCCAACATTTGTTGTTGACTTCTTTATGATAGCCATTCTTTCCTGAGTGAGATGGTACCTCAGTGTTTTATTAATTTGCATTTCACAAATGGCTAGTGATGTAGAGTATTTTTTCATGTATTTATTTGCTTCCTGTATTTCTTCCTCTGAAAAGTGTGTGTTCATCTCGGAAGCGCATTTCTGGATTGGGTCTTTAAATTTTGGGGCACTAATGTTTTTAGTTGTTTATAAGTTTTAGATAGACCTTTGTCTGAATGCTTATTAGTTAAGATTTTTTCCAAATTTGTGACTTGTCTTTTCACTTTGTTGGCTACTTTCTCTTAGTTCAGAGAATAAAAGTTTGTATTGTTTAAAACAAGATATCATGTCTGCATCCTGTAGTCTAAATAACTACTATGAAGACAACAATTTGCAATGTATTATTTTAAACATCCTACTAACCTGTTCTGAAACTGATTCATCGCTATTCTTTTTTTCACATCAAAATGAATAAAAATCTTAATAAAAAATTAATGAAAGATAAAATAAATTTTAAAAAAGAAAAAAATTAAGACCAAAAAGAGAGTTTAGGAACAAACTCAACCTACAGGATTTGCTCCAGATTAAAAAAAAACAAAATCCTGGCATGTCTTCCACTTGAAAGAAAGGCTGGTCTTGTTAAAGATTAGTAAGGCTTAATGCATAATCGAATGGTTTTGTTTTCTTTTTTTAATTTTTGTCAAACTGATTTTGATCAACTTGGGTTTTGTGATGTTCATCATGGTAGTAGAGGGAGTAGCAGAAGTGTGTGTTCATGTGTGTATGAATATGTGTATTTTACAAAAGGTCATGTGACCTAAAGAAAAGACAAGAAACCTTGGCACTATTGAACCATGGCATTTGCTGAATGCAAAGGAAAATCATTTGTCTTACCAGAAATATTTATTTTCCATGCTTTGATTTTACAGGAAATAAAATATCTAAATGGCTTACAAATCAAATTCAACAACTTGAACAATTCACTAAGCTACTTAAGATTTCATATTAGATCAGACTTAATACTTCATAGTTCTAAACAACTTGCCTACTTGTTTGGTAGGTAAATAATGTAGTGTGAAGTAAAAATAAATTATTCAAGAAATGAGATACTGAGTTCCTGCTATGTTTAAAGATTCTTTTTTTTTGTTTGTTTGTTTTTGGTCTTTTTGAGACAGGGTCTCACTATGCAGTGCAGGCTGGCCTTAAGCTCACTTTGTAGCTCAGGCTGGTCTCGAACTCACAACAATCCTCATGCCTCAGCCTCCCAAGTGCTGGGGTTACAGGCATGCGCCACCATGCCCGGCTTATTACAAATAAGATACACTGTGGTCAATAGTTTTAAAACAAGTAAATGGCTTCAAGAGAATAAATATATTTCAGAAATGTGATTTAGGTATTACTTCAGTATGATATTTCAGTGGCCTATTACAAAAGAACTAGCTTGTTTAAAAAAGTGCTTAGAAATATTTTGTCAGAAAAATAAAGATCTACAACTCTAAGAAAAGATACAGCCATATGATTGTGTTCTGATTTAATATAATGAATGAATATGAAGAAACTGAAGCTCTTAATACATTCATCTCTGAATGGAAAACAGTACCACCATTGCAGAATACACTTTGGAAATCGCTTCTGAAATTAAACATTCAGTTACCATAAAACTCAGCAATTCCATGCCTATGAATTTATCCAAGAAAAATGAAAACATCATTCTCAACAAAGCCTTGCAAAAATAATTGCTTATAGCAGCTGTCTTCATAACAGCTAAAAACAATAACCAAAAAAAAAAGTCCACCAAAATTATACAAATAACTTATGGTACACTCATAAAAAGAAACTGATCAACAATAAAAATAATTATTTATAAACAATATGAATCTTAACATTATGCTGAGCAAATAATCCAGACACAGAAAAAAATAAGCATACTTAATTTTATTAGGCTATAATGTATTATGCTTTACAGGGTTGGGTTTTTTTTCCAAATTGCAGGTTTGTAGCAACCCTTCAATGATCAAGCCTAGAAGTACAATTTTTCCAACAGCTCAGATGATTGTTAACATATTTTAGGAATAAAGTATTTATAAATTAAGGGATACACTTTTGATAGATATAATGCTATTGAACACTTCACAGTATACTGTACATACCTAACACTACACAAAATAGAACAAATATAATTTTATATGCACTCATAAACCACTGTATTGCAATGTTTACTTTATTGTGGTGGTTTGAAATCAAATTCATGTGATCTCCAAAGTACAGCTTTCATAATAGGATTTCATATCTATGAAATTCTAGAAAACAAACATGAAATCTACAAAGACAAAATGGAGAATAGGATTTTCCTGCAGGTGGAGATCAGAAGTGGACACAACACTGAGTACAAGGCAGCCTCTGGAAGGACATGGATATAATGTTTTCTTTTTACATACGAGGTCTCATTATATAGTTCAGGCTGGTCTTGAACTCACTATGTAGTCCAGGGAGGCCTTGAACTGCAATAATACTGCTTTTTCAGCCTCCCAACTGCTGGGATTACAGGCATGCATCACCATCTCTGGGTAATTCTTAAAACTGAACTGAACACTTTCTAAAAGGTTGTATTTTCTGTATCCTATATTTTATAATGCGCTTACTTCAACTATACTGATTTTGGAAAAGAACAACAAAATTTGAGAAGTAGCATATTTAGAAGAAAACACATACAGTATACTATGCTGATCAAATCATATTAAGGTTGTAATGTCTACATCTGTGAGCATTTCAAGGGCAATAAAAGTTATATAAAATGAAGTGGGTAGGATGAGGGAGATAGCTCTGTGGCTTAAGTAACTGCCTGGAAAATGCAATGTCCTGAGTTCAATTCCTGATGAGAGAAAGAGAGAGAGAGAGAGAGAGAGAGAGAGAGAGAGAGAGAGAGAGAGAGAGAGAGAGAGAGAGAGAGAGAGAGAGAGAGAGAGAGAGAGAGA
>PVKA01003655.1:0-26932 GCA_004027165.1 Ctenomys sociabilis | reverse complement strand
CTTACAGGTGCTTTAATCCACTGAGCTATTTGGCTGGCCAAGTTTCTGATACTTACCAAAAAAATAAATAAAACTAAGATAGTTTTTCTAATTAAATGATCTAGTTTGTGTATGCAACAGAGGTGAAACTATACTCAGAGATTATTTCAAAATTACAGAAAAGATGCTATATTGAGCTTTTCATTAATGCCTATAATTTATTAAGAGTATGAGTATTATGAAATGGATTATAATTTTTAGTGAAAAATTCACTATTAGCAAATCATTATATGGTGACTAATAGGTCCTAAAATTCCCCAGGGAAAATTTTGCACAGTAGAGTGTTAGTTCCAAATATAGTGACAATACCTTGGGCTAAGGTGTCCAACTTGAGTATATTTTAGGTGAAAAATTAACAATTCTATAACAAAAATTTATTTAAACCAAGAGACAGAAAAAAATGAAATTCTATTCAATATTTGGAACAAAAATGAACCTTAGAAGAGGAAGGATATGAAACTATCACCACAATTGGAATACTATTACTCAAACATACAGAGAAATAGATATAAAATGTAAAATGTCTGAACTAATAAACTCATTATGAATCTTCTAAAAGCTAATCACTTTAAAACATGAATCAATTCTGGTCAGTCCTTTACCCAAGTATTCCTACTTCATTTTTTTAATGCTAATTGAGTTACCACTTATATTAGGAAACTAAAATGTAAATGATAAAATATTAGCAGGTTTTTATAGTCCAATTCAATGTATCCACTATTTTCCAGAAAGCAAATGAAAATGTCAAAAATATTCTTGCTGTAGATATTTGTTTTCTGCCAAATTAATGAAAAGAAAATATTGCACTCTGAATTGGTTAATTACCATGAATCCTTCTGCAAAGGGCTCCTGCTTGCAAAATTAAGCCAGCTTTACCTGGCGCACTGCCCTAACATTCATAGCAATGGCAGTATAGGCTCCACTGTACTGGAGACATTTAGTTTCTGGCATCTTTCATGAGCACAAAACATCAATCTTAACTACCATAGATATCCAACTGTCTGAAGTAAACAGGGTAGAAAGCACCTGCAGTTAATAGAGTTGTCACCTTCTGCTCTTTGAAATTTTAAGGGCTAGCCTTAGAATACAAAAATGAACAATACCCTGATTAGCACATCTCCTAAAAAATAGAGCTACTTCAACAAAAATCCTCAGATGACAATGCTACTTCAAGGAAATCCTCCAGAAGAAAAGGAACTTCAAGCAAGAGGTAACTTGGAGCTCTTTCTCTTTAGTTCTAGGCTAGTATTTAAATAAAGCTACTTCAGGTATAGGCCTCCAAGGACTCCACACACAGATTTCACAACTCCTTATATTCCAGTATGAGATAAAATGCTGCTGATCTGCCTACTTCATATCTGATTGTAAAATACTATTATTCAAATCTAATTTCATTTTTCCTTTCTCACTTCTCATGCAGTTACTTCCCCTATAGAAATTACAAGACCTTCCTCCTTTGTCAGATGACATATTGGATATATGTCTTCAAAATAAGACAGAAAATATCTATCTCATCTTTTTGAAAGATATATTTTACCTTCTATTAGGGAAAGTGGAGAAACAGAAATGGAAAAAAAAATACTCAAGTCATTCTCCCTTCTATCCTCTAGTTTTCCTCTCTTCCTCTCTCCCTCAGAATAAAATGGAAGAAAAGATCCTGAAGCAAGGCAGCTAACGATAAGCTCAGGAATGCAAGTTGACTTCTCTTAGACATTTTCAGAAGTGAATGTCCCAGGCACCACTGAGTCACTTCCATGAGGTAATGAGAAGCACACAGAGGGTCCTAAAAAGGTCACTCAGCACAACCTACAATATTCTTATGCTTCCACATCTAAATATTATGGCATATACAAAACTAAAATAAGTAAGCCTACTTTTTTAGAACTAGCAAAATAATCCCCATAAATTCCTAGTCAACAAGTTCTTAGAAGACATTTGTCATCTAGGCTTTTAGAATATGACATACTAAGCCAGTATTTATCTTTAAATAAATTAGGTGGTCCTGGCCCCAGGAATGCTGACCTAGCCAGACACTAGGTGCAGTAGTACAACTGTAATCCCAGCGCTAGGGAGGCTGCAAATGTTACAAGTCTGAGCTGCACAGGGAGACCCTGTACTAAATACAATAGATAAATAAATAAACAGGGGTTAATCATAGAGACACTCAGGATGCTTAAAGGGTTTAGAAACTACAAGAAAAAAAAAAACTGTAAAAACAAAAGGCAGACAAAAAGAAATCAGGAGATGAGACAGAATAAATAACAAGACTACAGACCCAGAATGCAGTGTACTAACAATTAGATTAATAAATGTAAATGATCTAAATATTTAAATTAAGATATACAAATTTAAGGGCTCTTAAAATGCAAGACAAAACATGCTGCCTTTGAAAAATACAATATAAGCAGCGACATATATAATTTAAAAGGAAGAGGATTGAAAAAGACATGCCATACTAATGCCAGTCAAAAGAAAACTTAGTAGCTAAAATGATCCCAGGAAAAGATTAATTTCAACTTATCAAGAGAATGGAATAAATGTTTACATCCTAAATGTTTACACCATCAGAAATACATGAAGCAGAAGCTGACAGAAATCAGAGAATATGTTGGTCTGATGAAATAGCTCAGCAGACTAAACACCTGTTCAGGCAAATGCAGAGACAGGGACTGGAACCCCTGTCCCCACATACTACACGGCCCCACCCCCCAGGCTTGCTGAGCGGGCCACCGAGACCAGGCATGATGGAGCATGCCTGTAATTCCAGCACAGAGGAGGCTGAAAACAGGAGGATCACTAGAAATCCAAGCAGTGCTGTGAGACCCTGTACCAATACATAAAAAGAAAAAAAATCAAAGAATGTGCTCTTTTTGACTATAAAACAAGTCAAATTTAAAGAATTCAAGTCACCATCCATGGGGCCCATTGAGATGTTGATTGAGACTAGGGGTATGGTGGTATACACCTGTAATCCCAACACCTGGGGAGGCTGAGAACAGGAGAGTCACCACAAGTCAGATCTACATAATAAGGCCCTGTAGGCCCTGTCCTAAATACAGAAGAAAAAAAAAAAAAAAGAATTCAAATCAAAGTACATTATCTGTTCACGAGTAATTTAATTATAAAATAATAACAAGTAAAAATCTCTTGAAAACCCCAAATATTCTGGAACTAAGATATTTCTAAATTAGAAAAGGAGCAGAGGAGAAATCAAGAGGATGTAAAGGTACAATGATAAAGACCAAATCAAAATTTGTAGGTTGTCACTCAAACAGTTTATTAAATGCCTGCATTAAAAATGTAAAAAGAAGGGATGGTCAGATAGCTCAAAGGACTAAAGCACTGCTTAGGCAGAGAACAGTGGCCAGGGTTCCATCCTGGTGTTTTATGCTGGCCCCATCCCTAGGGTGCACTGAGACTGGGCATGGTGACATGTGTCCATAACCCCAGTGCTTGGGAGGCTTAAAACAGGAGAATAAACGATAACTTACAAGATGATCAATTTCTTGACAAACTAAAATTTCACTTCAGAACAAATAAATAATATATACCTATTAAATAAATTGTAGTTTAAAAACTTTCCCAGAGGGAAAATTCCAGAGGCAAATACCTTTACTATGAATTCTAACAAAATTTAAAGAAGAAATAATACTAACAATTTTTTCCAACATGACAAAGGGGAAATTATTTTCCAACTTATACTATGAGACAAATAATATAATACAACGAAAAATAGACATTGATATTACAAAGAAAAAAAACTATACACACACCAAAATTCTTCATTTACAAACATACACAAACCCTTAAAAAGTAAATCTAACAGTATCCATAAAAGGTTAATTCAACAAGGTTAAGTAAGGTCAATCTCAGGACTTTAAGTGCTGGTTTCAAGGCTTTCTTAAATGTGATTCATATTGAAAAATATAAAAATGAAAATAAAATGAATATTTGTGGGGGCTCCTACCTCCACAAATAAAAATGGAGAGGCTTCAGGCAGAGAAACAATTAGGACACGTTGGGTTTAACATGTCTGTGAATGATCTAAATGAAGATGCTCACTAAAATATGTAAGAAGAGAATAGCATTCAAGAGGTCTTTATACACTTTAAAGGGAAAAAAACACAAAAGTGTGTATTTCTTTTTTTTTTTTTTTGTCTTTTTTGAGACAGGGTCTCACTGTGCAGTTCAGGCTGGCCTTAAGCTCACTTTGTAGCTCAGGCTGGTCTCGAACTCACAACAATCCTCCTGCCTCAGCCTCCCTAGTGCTGGGATTATAGGCATGCGCCACCACGCCCGGCTCTAAAGATACTTTCTTTTCTTTTCTTTTCTTTTTTTTTTTTTTTGGGCAGAACCGGGGATTGAGCTCAGACCCTTGTACTTGCCAGGCAAGTGTTTATTCTACTGAGCCATCTTCCCGGCCCTAAGTGTGTATTTCTTGAAGATTATTTTTGGAATTTAACACTATGTTATAGAAATTTATTATAACATCTGATTCATAATGGGAATATATGGGTCCATACAAAGTATTTGAAACAAATCTAATGTCCATTTTTGATAAAATTATCAGAAAAGTAGCAATTTCTTTAGCCTAATTTAAGAGACACAAAAAAACTTGCAGAAAGCAACATATTTAAAGGTGAACAAATGAATACTTCTACTCTCTAATCAAGACCAAGACAGAGGCGGTTAATCTTATTACTTCTCTCCAAAGTATAGCTGACACAGGCCAGGAATAGATGGTTGGATGGTTGGTTGGACGGATGATGAATGGATGAGGAAGAGATGGATCAAAGAAAAATTTAAAAATGACCCTCTCATAGCATAATCATCTATGTAGAAAATTTGACAGAAACCATAAACTAACTATAAAATGTAATGAGTTTAACAAAGTTGCAGAGTAACAGATCAATACTCAAAAACTAATTAGTGCATCTATCTACTAACAACCAAAAATTGGAAGATGTAATTTAAAAGCAATACTATTTACTATTCCACCAATCAAAACAAAATACTTAGTGATAAATCTGGCAAAAGATATGCAAGATCTGTATGCTGAAAAACTACAAAAATCCTCCAAGAAAAGTGAAAAACCTTACAGAGACATACAACTTGTTAATGGGTCACAAGGTGCTGTTTAAATATGATTCTTCTGAAACTGATCTAAAAATGTCAAACAATCTAAATTCCAATCTCTTTTAATGAAAATTAACAAATTAATTATAAATTCTATACTGAATGGAAAATGACACTAATTCTTAATTTCACACAGAAATTCAGAAGATTTGGAAGGAATGGAAGATAACAGATGAAGAAGAAAGGAATAGGGAAGGAAACAGGAAAGAAAATGACTGAACATCTACTTTAGGTCAGTAATAATCAAAACAGTATGTTATTGACCCACACATAAATAGGCAACCAATTTTCAACAAAGCTACAAAGGTAACCCAACAAAGACAGGCTTTTAAAGAAATATTGTTGACATAAGTGCGGATGTCTGTAGTTTTATAAAATGAACTTAGATCAATACCTCAAGCCATATACAAACATTAACTCAAAATGTATTTTACGGTATAGGTTAAAAACTCTGAAGCTGCTTTACATGCGTACTGGATTAAACTAGCAAGTTAATGGATGAGGGGACCCATGTTTCTCACTGTTGAAGGAAGACATTAGAAATAAATAATAAACTAAGCTAAAATTAATCACATGATATTAGACTTCATTCAGAAATATCAAAATGAACGCACATTTAGCTTAACATAAATAAAATGGAAGAGATACGGAGAGCATTAAGATACGAGTGTATCCATGTATGAGAACATATAAATATATTTCCTGGCTCTGACAGTCAAGACTATCCTTAACTAATCTGCTTTTAAAGAACACATTTTTAAAGAAAAGACAAAAAAAACCTATTTCTATATTGTAGGAACTTGGCTAACAATAACCTGAGTCAAGTAATAAGCAACAGCAGTGACAAGATGGAGCAATCATTGAGTATCAGGGCAGATACAGTAGACATGAGTATTAACCACAATGTGGAATCCTGCAATAAATTCTAGAACAGAAAAACTGGCATTAGAAGAAAAGCCAGTGAAATCCAAATAAAGTCTGAGGTGTAGGTAATGGTAGCATACTAATTTTGGCTATTTAGTTTTGACAAATCTACCATACTTATGTAAGACAAGATTTTAATAACAGGAGAAAGTGGATGAGGGTATATGGAACTCTCTGTCTCTCATACCTCCTGCACAACTTTTCTGCAAATCTAAAGTTATTACAAAGTAAGAAGTTGATTTATAGAAATGAGTTATAGCTTTAAAAATAATAAGTTGTAAAACTTCTAGACTATAAGAAAACATATTTGACCTTGAGTTTGGCAAATTTTATTATACATGATAACAACAGACAATATAAAATTGATAAAGCTGACTTCACAAAACTTAAAAATATCTGCACTTTGAAATGCAATGGGTGGAAGCAGAAAAAAAAAGAAAAAGCAGACTAACATCCACAAAGCATCTATCCAATAACAGACTTACATTGATAATGTACTTAAGAACTCTCAATTTCAATAATAAAATAACCTGGTTAAAAAATGGCAAAACATTTAAACACCAGAAGATATGCAAATGGCAAGCAACCACAAGAAAAGATGCTCAACATCTGCAAACATCAGGAAAATATATTTTAAAACCACAAACAGAAACCATTACACACTCATTAGAATAACTAAAAGCCTTACTATACCAAGTATTACAAAGGAGGCAGACAAATGGCAACACTCAAACAAGGCTGGTGGGAATGTAAAGTGGTGCAACCAGTTTGAAAAACAGATCATCACTCTCTTAAAAATTTAAAGACGTTTCTACCATTAACCCAACCACATTATTCCTAAGCATTCACCCAAATGTGAAGAAAGTATCTGCCCAAAAAAATGTACACAAAAGATTGCAGCAGCATTACTTACTAATAGTCAATAATTGGGTACTTTAAAAACCCAGTTTTCAACAATAGATGAATGGATAAAACAGTTGTAGTATAACCATATGATGGAATATTATTAATCAATTCTTAAATGACTTATTTTTATAGGCAAAGTGTTGATGAATTACACTGAAGGAAAGAAACCAGACAAAACTATACTGTATGACTTTATAAAATACTCTGAGAAATGTAAAAAACTCTATAGTTACAGAAAACAGAAGTGATGGGACAGTTTTGCTATTGGGATGGCTGGGGCAGACAGATGCAGAAGAAAGAAAAAAATAAAGGGACACAAGAAAACTTTGGAGATGATAGTATAATTACTAACTTGACTGTAGTAATTATTTCAGAAATATGCAATACCAAAACTTTTCAAATGTACACTGCATGTACACTAATCATATGTCAAATATGGTTCAATAAAACTGTAAGAAAATTTAAAATTCACAAAATCTAAAAAACCCCTTGGGAATGAACCCTCAAAAAAAGAAGTGAAGATAGCAAATTAAATATGCATTAGGTTAAATTTATGACAGCTAGTATCCACAGAATAGAAACTAAAAAGAAGCTACATCAGCTACCCCACAGGAATACACTAACAACTGTAGCTGACTTCTTTGTAAAGAATTCTGTGAGAAGAAGAGTTTAACTAGAAGGTCTGAAATGGCCTGTTCAGTGAGGAACTAGGAGAAACAGATTTTTTCTTGATTTTTAACTATGCTAATTAGAAAAATAGAATAAATAGTTTGTTTTTGGACAGAAATCTTAATCATCAACATCAAACATTTTCAAGTTTAAAATATGTCAGAGTACATGAACAAGGTTAATAAATGCACCATAATAGAATTTTTTTTTTTTTTTTTTTTTTTGGCAGAACTGGGGATTGAACTCAGGCCCTTGCACTTGCCAGGGAAGCGCTTATTCCACTGAACCATCTCCCAGCCCCCTTAGAATTATATTTTACATAAGGAAAGTTATAAAGAAGGCTTCAAAGATAAACAGTTTTTTCTGACATTGCCAGTCCCATGGAAAACCCACTGCTATTATAAACTACTGGACTATAATGGAATATTTTGCAAAATTCACACACCTACAATATTTAAATGACAGTGGAATACCCTTTTTTAAACAAAAAAAGGGGATGCAAATGAACGACCATTTTATATCTGTACATTCAAAATAGGACAGATAGACTTTCTCTTAATTCAAATAGAAAGATTTGCTCTGTGTTCATGGACAGGGTATCAGGGCTGCGTCCTGTACAATGAATAACCACTAAGAAGACAATAATATGCAATGTATTAATTACTGAAACTGTCCTACTAATTGGTTTTGAAACTGTCTCATTGCTATTTCTCAGTAAAATTATTTTTAAAAAAGATAAACAATTTTATGTTTTTGTCCTTTTGTTTGTGTTCATCACAAATTTCTTAGAGAAGCAACCACTTGGAATATCTACTACAGAATACTAAATATTTAGGGCTTAATATTAATAGTAGTAGCTACCAATTGTTACAGCCAATTTTATAGATTTAGAAATTTAAGCAAGACATACCTTTAACATAAAATTTACAACACAATATTTAGGATAGGCACTGTCAGACGTGATGTACTTGGGATACTAAGACATTAGGATCGCCGCAAGTCTGAGGTCAGCCTGGGTGATAAAGTGAGCTAAAGGCAACCTGAAATGTACAGCGAAACCCTATTGTTAAAAAAAAAAAAAAAAAAAAAGGGAGGCATTGTCTTTGTTTTGCAGATGAAAAATCTTACACTGAAGTAAACTTAGGATATTTTGGGACTAAAGATCTACACGGAAGTATTTCTGACTCCATAACCTAATGACAAAGGAACACCTTCTAGCCTGCTGAGGGACTGGTCACCTAATGCCAGCCAGTGATCACTGTGTAGTCTTTCCTTCCCTCTTTCAATAGCACCTACAATCCTATCCATTTTATTTAAAAAAAAAAAATACGAATTTTCTTCTGTTAGTACTTCTATTTCAATTCCTTCGGGCCCTTTGACTCCTCACACATAAATTACACTTGTCAAAATGGCGGACAGTGAATCAGCCTCCTCATGTACTTCCAATTACTCGCATGTACTCCAGACAAAAATAAAACTTTTTATAATCATTTAAAGGCATATGTATATATACTTGCCAGTCTCAGTTCCCATGTTTTTCTTATTTTTGACCTGAATGAACTCATCCTTTTAAAATCAATTTAAGTGCTTTTGCTTTTTTTGGTAATTTTTACATTGCACCCAGAGTTACATGTACTTTCTTTTATGTGTACACTACTTTATATTCACACTGATCATTACTTACTTTAATTTGTTTCCAGAAAACTATGTATCTCTTCATAAATAGATACTCATACCCTTATATCTGTAGTGCTCAAAAGTAATCAAATGCAGTCAAATGGATACAGTAACCAGTGTCTGAAATTAAAAGTTGTTTTGGGGAGGGTTATACCAAAAAATAGCACTATGAATAACAGAAGTATACTAGTTGCCACAGTTATATACTATCTTATTAATTCTAGATTATTTAAACCCTAATCATATATTAATTGAAACCAACATAATCTTGCCTAATACAGTTTATGCAACTATAAATAAAAATGATACATAATCACTGCAAAATTAAACTTCAACAGTGCAGAATGGCTGTAAAGATTTGCTCACCAGATCTGTGGGGTACTGACTGTCAAGAAGCCAGAACAATAACCTCTTTGTGACCTCCTCCCACAAATAAAACTATTCTGATTTTCAAAATGTAACCTGTTCAGCACTCTCCTGAAGATAATGGGATCAAAAAACTAAAATAAAACAACATAAGAAAATAAGCTAACCACTATCATTTAAATATTCAGTCTCCTTTCCTCTTCAGTTACGATTTTAAATTAAAATATTCTACACCTGCCCAAATAACTCTGGTTAGCTCCCTCGAAGGAGTCCAAATATAATGATACTTTACAGTATAGCTGGGCTAAAGGGTTTTCTTCTATCATCTTGTTCTCTCATTCAAACTTGATACAGAACTAACTTAGTTTCTTCTTAGACACTGCTATTTAATGTTAAAATCAAGACAGAATTATTTTTTAAAAATGTAAAATAAAATACTAAAAAAGTTAAGAGGCTTTCAGAGCCACTGGAAACGTTGTTTTAATTATGAGAAATGTTCTAAAGCAATATTCCGGGTGAAAACAAAGTATTAGTTATTCAAGGAAAATGCCTTCCCTAAAGAAGCATTTCATGTCACAAGCCCTTAGTCTATGCAATTAATGCCTTTTACATGTAAGTTAAAAAATATATATATCACACTTTGGTAATTTTCATCTAAAATGCTATCTCATTATAGCAGTATCAGTTTAATTTATGCTAGAAAAGATCCCATTTGAGGAAGGACCAAAGTATCTTTATAGAAACACACAGGAGAAAAAAAAATGAAGCGCTCTACAAGTAATAAACAGTCTATAGCAATGGACTTGGTTTCAAAAAGACAAAAGAAGCTACAATTTTAAAACACATTAAATATAATCATTTCTTTCTGAAACAAGTAAAGTTGCAAGTAACAGAATAATTTTAGAGCCCCACAATGCAAAATTTTGGACATACAAAATGAAAACACAAAAATAAAGACTTTAGGCTAACATATACATTAAACAAAAGAAGACAACTTTCCAAAAGCTGAGATAATTTTTTCAAGTTGGACTGAGAACCCAGCATATGGAATTTGTTTTGATCTTTCCCAATATCATCTTCAACTTCACTCCTACACCTCCTTTCAGAAATACATAGGCTCACATAAGGAGATACTGAGTTCTTTCAAACGTATCTTATTATGATCTTTAAGGAAATAATGGTTCTGCCTTTTCTAAAGATTTTTTCTGTCTCCTGCAGAAGATCCAATCCCATAAAAGGCAAGGACACTGTGCATGAATTAAGTTAGAATGGTTCAGGTGAACCAGAATCTAATTACATAAACTCTCCCTACAGGTGGATATAAATTTCAGAAATCTCATCTTTAAAGGCTAGCAGTATTTTTTTTAATTACGCTAAAAGTCCCTTGTCTGCTTGATGTCTCATGAACCATTTTAATCAGGCAGGCTTAATACACTTCGTCTCACAGACAACTTAACAGAGCTCTCAACTATGAGCTAATGGAAAGATGAGGAACCACAAGCATTTTTATTAAAAGGAAAAATGGCTAGCCTAAAAAGATTTGGCTAGCAATAAAGCAAAATTAAATCATTCTTTTCCTTCACTTACCCTAACTTTAAGAACTACAGATGTATAATTAATTTGCTCCTGAGATTTACTCTGCAAATATAAACACACCATTTAAAAAAATATTACCTTCATAAAAATCAGTAGTTTATTCTCATTCCCATTTGCAAGTGGATTAACACAACAACAACCAGCTTGCCAGAGACCCCAAGATTTAAAAATCACTCTCTGCAGTCTGTAAAGATTCTGACAAAGGGTCCAATTCAAAATGAGTGTTAGGTCATTAAAATGACCAGATAATCCCATCCCTGGGTCCACTTTCTACATCATCTATCAACCACACACTCTCTCCCCATTCCGGGGACCTTCCAAGGTAGTTAGGGAACATAACCCAAATTTTTCACCTACTTTCAACTACTTAAAATAACTCCTACCATTTCAAACTCTTTTTATTCATCAACTAAATCCAGAAACTCCTGAAGCATTGATGGTTGTCCTGGGCACTGCTTTTGCATTTGTCTTATACCTAGTTGGCTTTTTCTATCTTTGTACCCAAACTGTTTGAAATAAAATGGCATTGTTGACTGAGTTCATGGCCAGTTAGTAACTATGTGGTATGCACTAGGTTCTCACGCCCCTGTGCCTAAATTCCTCACATAAAACTGTTACTAAAAATATCCTCCCTGTTATGCATGGTTTGTGTCCAGTTCTCCCTGCCAAACCTCATGTAGTCATGGGGGCAGGCTTTTAGAGTTTGTGATTAATTCACAATCCAATACTGGGATTATGGGTGTGAGGGCTACACCCACCCTGGGGCAAATAGCCTAAATACTGTATGAGGAGGAGAAAGAGGCTTGCCAGCTGCTGCAACCCACTGCCCCTTTTATTCTTTGTTGTTTTCCACCCCATGAATGGCTGCTCCTTACCATGTGCCGCTCTGTCTTGGAGCCAGCTGAGTATGGACTAAAACATAAACCAACTGTCAGCTAAATAAACCTTTCCTTCCTTAATTTTAGATGTCAGGTATTTTGACCCAAAAATGAGAAAAGTAACTGAGACAACATTTGGTACCAAGAGTGGGGCTGTTGTTATGACTATACATGACCATGTGGATTACAAGGCTTTGGAAATGGCTTATGGAAGAGATTGGCAAGGTTGTGAAATATCACCTGAAAAGAGAATCACCAGAATACCTTCAGCAGTTCTATAAGGGAGATTCTGGTCAGAGCTCAGACCACCAGAACGTTAACACAAATCCTGCCTGTAAAGACCAGGCTTGGGAGGTTTCTACTGGGGGGAAAAAAAAAAGAAAATATATTTGTTGTTAGACTCCAGACAATAAGTATTATGGCTTGGCAGAAAGTTTGTCCTCATTTTGTTCATGTTGAGAGACTATGCCTGAGACTGAGATTTAGCACAGCACACTGATTTATCTAAAAAAAAAATTTTTCAAGGCATTCAAATGTTGACATAGAGACATGGCTATTGTTGGGGGCTTTTAGTCAGATTTATGTTGAAAATCAAAAATAAGGAGCCTAACAGGATGATTTAAAATGTAAACTTAGCCCAAAAGAAAGCTCCAATGAAGCTATGGACTACAAAGATAGAGCAGAGGAGATCTCCATTGCTGAGAAAGAAAAAGGAAAATAACAAAAACAAAAACAGCCTGAGAACATCATAGGAAGCAACTCTTCCCAGGCTCCAAACTACAAAAGTAAAAGACCTTGCTTTGAGGAAAAAGCCATGTTCAGAATGGTGGCAGTATAGAAAACATGTTCCTCAGAATCGGAGTCAAGAGTGCTCAGCACTTCAGGCACTCAAACCCTACAGCCAAGGGAAAACACAAACAAACCTGGCTACCATCCAGCTGGCAGCAGACCTTGACATCATCCATGCGACACTGGTTTTGGATACTTACAGAATACAAGAGTTCTGAGGTTAAAAAGGCTTCCACCTAGATTTTAGAAGGCCTGGGAGTTCAGACAGTTCACCCCTGGCAGGGCAGTGCCTAAAGCAGAGAGTGAGAAGCCTAATGTACAGTAAAAACTTCAAAGATTTGGAAAAGGAAAAGCCAAAAACATGGATCATCTAAAAAAAAAAAAAACTCCAAAAAAAAAAAAAAAAGCAAGCCTAAGAGAAACGCATTGGATCTACCACCAAAAGTGGCAAACTGCTGGAGCCACATGGAGCTCATCATTTGCCAAAGATTGCTTCATACCTTCCACATAGAAGTGTAGGACTTAATGTCTGCCCTTCTGGATTTTGGACTTGCTTGGGTTCCAATGCTTTATATTCTGCTGCTTTTACCTTTTGAAATGGCAACAATTTTCTTGTGCCATTGAGTATTGGAAGTGTTTATCTTTTCATTTGTACAGGGGCTCACAGCTAAGAGTTTGCTTAGATCTTTGAGGAGACTTGGAAACTGGACTCTTGAGTAACAGTCAAACTGTTAGGATTTTGGCAACTCTTAACAGATTAAAAAGCCTTTAACATAAAGGGATGTGCATGAGGCTTTGTGGGGGCCAGCGGTGGAATGCTATGGTTTGTTCTTAGTTGTACCCCCAAAACTTCATGTAGTGATTGGGCAGGCTTTTAGAGTTTGTGACTAATTCATGATCCAATACTGGGATTATGGGTGTGAGTACTATGAGGAAGAGGCTCAGTAGCTATTGCAGCTCACTTCCCTGCCCTTTGCTCTTCCATCACCATAATGGCTGCTCTCTACCATGTGCCATTCTTAGAGCCAGCTGAGTATGGACTGAAACCTCTACTGTCAGCTACATAAACTTAACCTTCTTTAATTTTGAATGTCGAGTATCTTGTCCCAACAGTGAGAGAAAAGTAACTAAGACACTCCCTCAAAGAGTTGAACAGTAAGAATTATCTAGTCTAGTATCTAGTCTAGCTAGCATATCATGGACAAAGTAAATTTAATTTTCCTCTGCCATGTGCCAGGTCTCTGTAGAGCACACTGTCTTCAACATCTCCACTGAGTCCCAAATAAGAGTTTCCCCATATTCCCTACCAACGTTTGTCAGCCTTAGCACACAAGCAATCCTTAACCAGAACCTATATGTATGTTATCCCCTACCTTTACACTCAGCGCCATCCCACTTAAGGCTTTCCAGTTATTTTCATGTTAGGGTTCCCTGCACATCTCTGCTTCACAGTTATTCTGAGCAATGAGTCACAGTTTATGTCTTTATCAGGGAACTTTTCATTTCCCTCTGCTTCATTTTTTACCTTCTGGTTCTTTTCATCATTAATGCTGAGTTTCTTACTTATTAAAAATTGTAAGGGGCCAGGGAGATAGCTCAGTATAAGCACTTCCCTGGCAAGCACAAGGGCCTGAGTTCAACCCCCAGTACCACAAAAAAAAAAAAAAAAAAAAAAAAAAATTGTACACTGTAAGTCTATGTGACACTGGCATTCAACTATTGAACAATGTTAAAGACTATTCTTTATACTTAAACTAAGTAAAATATAATTGATTAAAATAAAGTATTGATTAGGTTACAAAAAATATCTTATTAATTCTTGAAAACCAACTTTATTTTTTACATTTTTATATTTACCTGTCAGATCCAATGATTCTACTGACCTGGTACTTGATGAGCTTAAAACTATAACTTGTCCTTTGAAATGATAGACACCAGAGTAAGACAAAACATCTGTCTAGTAAGATAGTACAAAAACTAAAATTAAAACATAAGGTTCCAAATGTTTACCAGTACTACTAAGATTACAAATCCAAATTTATAAATTCCTTAGAGCTTTTTTACAAAGTAGTCTGATCTATCTATAAATATCCCAAGTTAGTAAATTCTCAATTCTAAAATCATAAGGGTGGGCCAGCAAGACAGCTCAGCAGACTAAGTGGTTACTTAGGTAACTCAGGGACCAGAGTTAGATCCCCAGCACCACATGGCCCACCGGCGCCAATCCCAGATGCACTGAGCCAACCACCATGTCTGTCCAGGAATGGTGATGCACACCTGTAATCCCAGCACTGGGGCAGCTGAAAACAGATGTCTCACTACTAAGCCAACTTGCCTAGTCAGACCCTGTACAAAAAACATAAAAATAAATAATATTTTTAAAAATAAAATCAAAAAGGCAAACTCTGTAGTAGATAATGTTAAAAACAACAAAATCAGTTACTGTCCAGATACCTTGACAATACTAAAAGGTCATTTTTTTCTCTTTGTTTTCCTCTTTCTTTAAGAAAGTATTATCTACAAATCTTCCATTGGAAATACAAATTTAAAACACTTAGTGATGCAAAAGAAAGCTTTATTCATCAGATAACAGCTACATAGACTGTTTCCATAGACTCTGTGCTTTATAATTTTCCTAATGGAGAAAAAAGTCTTTCTAATATCCGAGTTAATCTCAACCTGTTTCAAATTACTGTGTTTTAAAATTTTGCTTCCAGTTTTCTGATCAAGGAGACACACACACACACACACACACACACACAAATAATAAAGACACATAGAGTTCTAAAAAGCAACTAAAGAAGAAGATTTTCTAGACTTTACATTTAAAACTTACTGGTAGCATTCCATTCAATTAACGGAGGTAAAATTTACATTCTAGCTTTAAAAAAAAAAAAAGCTGTGAGAATGACCTGAGTTAGCATAAACTGGAACAATGGCTCAACTTTTCTTCCACTATTTGGTTTTTAAAAAGCTTGTAATTAAATCTGGCATTCACACTTAAGTTTCTAACATGATCTTTTTATAAGAGGAACTGGTGCTCATTGGAGAAAGAGAGATCCCAGACATATACATGGTAAGAAGTAGACAAGCTGAATTTGAAGTATACTGGAGTCTCAGAAAGGAAAGTTTAATACCACAAAAATCGCAATGATAAGGGTATATAACAAGACATAGAACATTGCTCATAACATGCATAATGTGCTAAGCTGAAACAACTTGAGGTATAAAAGCGAAACCTAACAATCATAGTCTATGAACTGATAGTTGTACAATTAAATAAACAAATAGCAAGGAAAGAAATCTTTTGTGCATTAGTACCCTAAATATTTACATAATCCAGTCTCAAAGAGGTAGACTATAACTTTCCACTTCTTAAGTGTGGCCTGTCTAGCATAAAATACAGAAAGCACATGATATGGAAAGGAGATGTAAATAACTTAATGAGGAAAAAACTGATAACAATAGCAGGACCTGGGAATACTGTATATGAGAATCCTGTGCTTCCTGTGAATCTGAATCTATTCAATTAAAAAGTGTATTTTTAAAAAGATCAGTTACTGCCTTTGCTTTTCTGCTATTTGTTTTCTAACTCATGTGTAGAAATTGTCAAAAACAATTAGTTTTAAGGTGCTAATGATTCAAACCAACCCCTTTGGAACTAGCTACATCCCTGTTTCTTTTTATATTTTGAGCAGGGTCTTGCTAAGCCATCCAGGCTGGACTCAAAATTGGCAATCCTTCTGCCTCAGCTTCCCAAACTGCTGTGATTACAAATGTGTCCCACCATGCCTGGCTCTTAAAGTATACTACTTCAACTGTTCGCTTTTTCACAGGACTCTGAAATTGAGCGGTCTCATGCGCATCAGTAAAATGGAAAAAAAAAAAAAAAATTGTCCTGCATATGCAGCCTACTCTAAATGCAACTACATATGCAACTTAAATCACCCATGTCCTCTTCTGTAAAGTGGAGCAACTCTGCTGAGCATCTTGGATAACGAGAGAGAGGAGCTAATAATGCCTGCACATGTACATTCTCAAAAATGGACCCCTCATCTGCATCCAGCTCTAGTCTTTCCTGGTTTGATTCATTCAATCCAATGACAAATCTTGTTATGTACACGTGATTTTTTTTGGAATCCATCTTCAAAATGTCATTTTTTAAAAGAAACATCTATTCATATTAACACTACCTTTTGAATAAAAGTCAGAAATTAGACACAGTGATTGTCCCCACATAGTAGGGTAGGACGGTAGAATGAGAGATTGTGCATAGCATTATTGGCTGTATGAATTATTTTCTTTATATGTATGCTTTATATATTGAAAACTCATTATGATAACAACAAAAACTCCAACTTTACTCAGCAATGAGTGTAAGGTTTTGATTCCAGTGTTTCTATCTACTGTGCTATCTCTTTTTAATATTGTACCATAGGAGACATGGCTCTAAGTTAGTCTAAAATGATTTCAAATGATTTTGTACGAAATCAACAGTTTCAAAATATCAGATCAAGGGCTGAGGATATAGGTCAGCAGCACAAGTACCTGCCTGATAAGCACAAGGTCCTGAGTTTCACATGATAATAATAATACTACTACTAATAATAATAATGGTAATAATAATAATAATGTGATCAGTCTGAGAATCAAAATGACTAAAGGTAGAATGCAAACTTCCCTATTTACTAGTTATTTAGCTTCACTACACCAGCTTCATCATAGTAAAATTGGAATAACAGGACTCACAAGACTGATGGCAAGATTAATTTAAAAATATATGTAAACTTCCTATCCTAAGGGCTAGCCTATGTATTAGTCATTATCAATGTAAGCGGAAGTCTATGTGATTGCCACTCAGACATACCTTCTACTCAACTAGAAATCAAGAAGCAATTTCCAAGTGAAGACATCCCTCAACTGCAGCTGGGTTTTAGCAACTGTTATTCCAGGTTTTCTTAATTAAATAAGTATCACTAAATGCTAAGGTAATAAGTACTTCCTCCTCAGCCCATATGTTCCAAAGTAATAGATACAAAAGTCATGCATACCTAAAACTGAATAATTCTTACTGAATAAAACAACCAAATTCTGACAACGCTTAATGCATACAAAGAGCTACCATCTAAGTTTTTTGGGGAGATTCTTCCAGAAGAACAGACTTATTTAAAACTGTAGATTACATCTGCATCCTGGATTCTGTCTCACTGCACTGCGAAATGGCATAGCATGCTTTATGTGGCCACAGACTGTTATATTACTGGTAACATTAAAATAACTTCAATAAAAAACACCTAAGCATAGTCCATATCAAATCTTAGTGTTCAATGGCTATTTGAGTGGATTTTGTGTGCATAAATAATAGAATAAGTACTGATCCTACATATGTGCCTTCTTAAGTTATTAGAAATATTGTTTTTTTTCCCGTTAAGTGTCAAAAAGTAGTTATGTAACATATTTACTCCAATTTTCATTTTACTTTACATTTTTGGACCAAGACATCTCAAAAGCTAAAGGTACATTTCTTAGAGGATGGTTTCTATACTTTTAAGGTTTTACAAATATACAATGTATACATGTACAGGTAGTGCCATAGCAGAAACAAAGGTGGAAAGTACCTGCCCGTACTTGAATGTAACTAAAGATACAAAGTTTCTATTTACCAAATGATATATCTGACAAATTTTGTACTTTATAGCTCTTTGCTTTAGGGTTTTGCTATGATTTCTTAAAATTGCTTCTTACTTCTAAGAACACACATCAAGTAAAAAAAAAAAATCAGGTAAAACTGATTTATTGTTATTTTCATTTATGCGTCTGGTACAGGGTCTCGCTATATGCTCCAACTCATAATGATCTTCCTGTTTCCAGCCTCCCCAGCACTGGGATTACAAGTGTGCACCACCACCTGCAGACTCTTCAGTTGCCTGCTCAGCACCCCCTAAGGATCAATTCCTGGTCCCTGTGCTTGCCAAAGCAGGTGCTTAGTCCACTGAGCTATATTGCTGGCCCTTAAAACTGATCTTAAAACAGACCATGCTACACTATGAGAAAGCCAAAAAGCATGGATCCACTATAAAATTTTAGAATGTCCCTGATAATTGAGTATTCCAGAACAACTGCAAAGAGGTATAAAAATCTCAAACTACAACGATAAGAATCCAAGAATCATCTCTTCAAGTAGTTATTAATGCTTGTTTTTTAAAACCTTCCATTTTTTACATAATAGCTAAATCTGTAAGGAACTCACATGTATATCAATTATCTAACACTGATGAAATCTATGAGAATAATGTTGTACAGTTATACTAGGGATATAGAAATACTGCAATTTCACAAAAGCTACAAAGCTGGTTGGTGGTAAATCTGCAATTCACACACAAGTCTTCTCTTCCATTTTTTTCTTAACTCTATTGTACTTGATTTCTAGAACAAAATTCTACTTTCTCTGACAAGCCTTTTCTTTGAACAGAAAACATCTCTGACTATTCATCTGAAATCATTCTATAGATGGCTTAAGAATACCTCTAGCCTCAACCTGGGTAGTTTCCCATATAACATCAGAGATACCAACCTAAATTTAAGTCAATCTTCCAAGATAAACTAATGCTTTTCATTGTTTCTAGATAAAGCATAAACTTCTTAATGAAGTCTTCAAAGACTGAAAAGCCTCTACCTTTGAAGTGGACACTGCACCAAATATTCCATCTTTCAGAATCACCATACATGGCCCCCGATGGCCCGTTTTGCTCATTTGCCAACTACTTAAAGCACCCTTCCCCTCTTTAAGCAAAGTTTCCTTTCTCTTACTAACCAAATCATATTTCCCTTCCATATGCTCTTTCGCTGTTTTACTTATGTTATTAGTGTCTGCTTTCTCCACTGCACTGTCATAAGAGTAAGGAGGTCAGTATTTCTACTGGTAATCCCTATCATAGCCTTAATGCTTGGCATGATATTCAGACTCACAGTATTCGATATTCTCTTATACTCAATATAGAATTCTTTCAGACTTTGAATATTTGAAAACACTTAGTTTTCTGATGTTTCTATATATAAACACACACAAAAATCAATTTTAATAAGGAAACTATTCTGATTCTTTGAAATACATTTCTCTGGCAAAATTCCTAGATACTTCTTAAAATCTAAAAGCCAGGCTGTAGGTGTACCTCACTGCTAAGCACTTGCCTTGCACACAAGGCTCTAGATTTAATCTCTAAAGACACAAACATACACACATGTACACACGTGTACACATGCACACACACACACACACACACACACCTATAAGCAATATAGAAACACCACGGTTTATTAGTGCATAAAGACTATACTTCTACTGAACACTCTACATAGGTGTGTGTGTCAGCCTGTCTGTGCTACTACAACGGAAAATCTGAGACCGAGAATTTCCCAGAGAAATTTATCATAGTTCTGGAGGTTGGGAAGTCCAAGATCAAGCCACTGAGGGTCAACTGTCTGGTGAAGGTTCTGTCCTCCAGCGGGCAAAAAGACTACATGATCACATGACAGCACGTAAAGAGGCAAGCTACAGAATGCAGTGTGAAGCTTCTTTTTTTAATATTTTCTTTTATTTCAAAGAGTAACAACAAGAGCAAAAAAAAAAAAAAAAGCAAAGACAGAAACAGGGTAACGTATAACAATACATACAAGATTTTCAAAACAAGAATATCTGATTAACAGTGATTGATATATTGTTTTTATTGTCAAATCTATTGCTCAGACTAACAGATACAGTTATACAAGATGAGACATATAATTGAATATTATCACATGCTTTCAAGAAATCTTAAAATTTTTGTTCTTGTCTTTCATTTTCTTTTTTCTTTTTTTTATTATTACTTTTTTATTTTTGTTTTATTGAAGTACAAATATCAATGAAACAGTTTTAAGATACCTTGACAAGATGGATTTGATAAATTAATACACTGCAAAGTGTTTTCATAATGTTTTAGTATCATAGAAGGTGCATACACGATATTATACTTACAGACATTATTATACCATACGTCTCTTATCAGTAAATTAAGAGTCTCATTTTCTTTTTGAAGCTTCTTTTATAAGGGACTCAATCCTATGCAGGAAAAAAAGGACTTGTGACCTCATCACCTGTTAAAGATCCCACAAATTTGTCATTATTCTGGCCATTAAGTTTTAGCACTAAATTTTGTAGATGACACATTTACATAATAGTAATATGGGACAAGACACTGATACTTATAAATTACCAAGTCTTCTCTTCAACTATATCTGATTCTTAACTACATAATTTGAAAAACTCACATGTATGCACAACTTAACTGTTACAGACATTTAGTTTTAGTCAGTCATTTCAGATGACTAAGCCTCTTTTCAGTCTTGATTCATTCAACCAACCTATTATCTTTAGCTCTCAACATCTGATGATAGGCAAATGAGACAGTCCTTTTTAATCCAAGTCAGTGATGAAAATGAATAGTACAGGAAAAGCCATGTCATGTCATAGAACTACTGCTCTCAAAGCCAGTATTAATCTACTCATCTAATCATTTCTACCATCTACAAATTCACCAAGACTAATAGGACCATCCTAGTTTATGAAAACATTATGAGACACCTTCTCTAAAACCTTAATAAAGTCAACTTATTTCACAAGTTTTACACGACACTTCTTTGTGAGTACCTGTGGTTTCCACAGGGCCACTTCTTTTATAGGTGAGTTTCACAAACCTTCTTGTCTGGTGAAGAAAATTCCCAAGTACTGAGATGAAAACCCACTAACCTTTAAATTGTGAAATTCCTTTTTTCTTTTCTATTCTTTTGGAAAGTAAAAACAGTAGCTGCAAGATGATTATTCTTTCAGCCCCTCTAGAACTGACCAAAATTACTCAAAGAGCACCAAGCAATTCACATCTGTGAGTTACTTACTACTAGGTCATTAACAACATCACGATGCTCTCATGATTGTCTCACCTTCCTTAATTTATCTGGATGCCACTATAAGTCTTCTTTTCCAGTGTTAACAGTTTTCTTTGGATAAAGCAGTTAAGATCAACAGAAGCATTTCATAGCTCTGCCTTGACTCCAGTGTCTAATTTTATATCATCTGTCCCAAGCTGCATTTCTTCATAAGGTGAAGATACAGTGTTGTGGTCCTTAGCCTCTTTATAAGCCTCAATGTATTTTAGGATTCGGCCTTCCTACTGCCATTCTCTTAGTTTTGCATATTATTTTTGTACTTATGTATCAACCCTTTCTTATGAGATTTACTTATGCTTATATGGTCAGTACTTCATTTTAAAAATCTCTGCACACTTCATTCTTTCACTGTTTTACTGATTGTCATTATACACAATTCACCAAAGTAGAACAAAAAATACAATGATGCCTGAGATCTGGTCTCTTGCTTCAAAGAGACCAGAGAGAAATATGAATTAGTAAGCTGGAATATATGCTTCTATATTACAAAAATAAAAATGAGTGCTCTGTAAACAGGGAACAGAGAAACTAGCTCAAGCATGAAATAGCTGCTGAAGTCTTCATCAAGGAAATGACATTTGAGTTGAGTTGTGGGGAAGCAGTCATTAGAAGACTGAAAGTTACCTAGGGAACAGCATGTGCAAAGACATGACAACATAAAAAAGTACAGTTTCCATACAAGTGTGGCTAAATTCTTGTGGCAGCCATTTAAGCTGCATGATGAGTAGCTTCAAGACACAGTGCCGAACGAATATGCAGCCAGTCATAAAAAGGCTTTATAATCTGGATATCTAATACATGAGACAAATAAAAAGAAGCAAATACTCGCTGCAGAATGCCATGCAGCTATTAGATGGACACTGCTGAAGGCAAAATTAATAAGGCTTAGACTCAAGTATAATGCCAGCTATGAAAACCTAAAATACATGCACATTTGGAATACATGCGCAAACAAATGAAATCTATCTTTTATTATGAAACTCTTAAAAAAAGACTCAGGTTAAATGTTTTGGAGTGGCTATTCATACAGTGGAAACTAATGGTGGGGAGGAATGGGAACAAAGGGAGTATTTTAAGGGAGTAAGTACCTGTTTGATGACTAAAAAGAACTGATATTTTCCTATATATAACAAGAGTTTCAAAGTGTAGGGATGGCAATATTTACTGCAATTTTTAAGAAAAAACTCTGAAGGATACTGCCTGAAAACCTGCCCTTTTCTACATGCAGGTTTTATCACTCTACTAAGGTTTTATCACTCTACTAAGAAAAGACAAACTGCCATGTTAGTGTGATGGGTATAGAAGTTATGATAAGTGAAAATAAAGAGCAGGTCTCAAGGGGAATAATTTTGACAAATAAAAATAGCATCTTAAAGCATAAATATATATATATATATATATATATATATATATATATATATATATACACATACACACACACACACACACACACACGACTACTGAAAACACGCCTGTACAATGGTGGATCCTAAATTAAAATGCTAAAGGTCTGTTCCACTATCTTACATGTGCCAAAGTAGAGGAATGATAAATTAAAACAAACCTGCAGTGAGTACGTCTTGCGAACTCATATCTCTCTATAAATTTATACAAGCCCTAGCACTTCAGATGAATCTTGCATTAAACAAGAACAGCTTCATCTGTACAAACAGACTTTCTGTAGAACTGTAACTCCACACTGTAAGCAATGAGCTAACATTTTTAAATTTCATGAAGCTCTAGTGCCAGGTGACGTTTGCTGTGACATGATTTATGCAACACTTTTCACGTAGTTATCTTAGAATCAAAGGAATTTTACCAAAGGGTTCTCATTCAGATAAACAGCAGTGATTTCTGCCCCAATCACATCTGTGAAAAGTGAAAGACACACATGGCAAGTTCCAGAAGAAAATACTACTGAATAAATTCTCAGAATTTAGGACTGAAAACATGAAACTGGCACACTTACTGGGCACTATTCAATCTGGAAGATATTTTCCACTGAGACTCAAAAAGCTAACTAAAATGCAACTGGAAGAAAAATAAAACCTTAAAGATAAATTTTTTATTTAGATTTAAAATATTTCTCGAAAGCTGAACGCCTTTGGAAAGTGGACATAGGGCACTACACTCATCTGTCAAGGGGTTCATCAAGGAGGAAAGTCTGGCTGGGGGTGCATCCCTGAGGTACACTTAGGAAAGTGTAGCTCCTGTCCCAACTTCCACCTTCTCTTGCTGCTTCCTGGTTTGCATGGATTGAGCCAATTTCCTCCACTATACTTCTTAGCCATCCTTTTGGGTCCTGGAGTGTAAAAAACCCTTTTATCCTTCAAGATGTGGATGTCAGGTTTTTGTCTCAGGGACAAGAAAGTAACTAAGGCAAATAATAAATTATACATTAAATATATAATAATAATCAACAATATTTTTGTAAGTAACCTTATTTTCCAGAGACACACTGTGCCAGCTTGAGTTTTGTTTTCCCCTTTTTGATCTCTCCTTCAGCAACCTGAGAGGGATGTTCTTCCCAGTCTTCTCATAACGCACCACATCAGCACCCAGTTACCTGTTACCCATCCCATCACTTCATCCAACTATAGTCTTTTTATTCTCCTCAGTGTATTTTGAAAGTTAGACCACTATACAATTTCACCTGAAGAACGTAATCTGTTATCTATAGATGGTGTGATTAAGGGTAATAATAGGTCTAAAGTCAAGGAAAAAAATGTTTTCTAATTATTTATTTGATGCAGGGTCTCACTACACAGCTTAAACTTGTAATGATCCTTCTGGCTCAACCACCCCAGAAGGATTATAGGTGTGTGTTACCACGGCTGTAGTACCATTGTGCTACCACTGCACGTCCAGGGTTCCGGGGCTGGCACAGCATGTGATACTAGGGATTGAATCTGGGACCTTGCACTTGCCCAGCTGGTACTCAGACTGTAGCGATATCTCCTCGGCCCAAGAAAAAAAATATATTTTTAAATAACCATAGTAACATGACAAAGGGGGAAAAGTTATATTGGAACAACTTCTCAATTCCTGGACAGAGTTGCTTATCAGAGGATTCTTGTCAGGGATCATCTGCTCTTGCACTGTTATTACACTGGCTCACAACCTAAAATAGGTATGAAGGCACATGATCATCAGCTTTGTTGCAAGTCCTCTACCAGGCTGGACAGCAGAATGCATAGAATGAAAAACCTCAAAGTTATATCAAGTACTAACAAAAGACATTAAATCTATCCTGTTTTCTAAAAATAATATTATACTAAAATGTCACATGTTCTTGCAATGAGATGCAAATTAATTCTGCACCAATTTATGCTGAGAACTTAATGGCTTCAAGAACAAATACTGTTGCACCTCAATATTCATGTGTATGAAACTAATCTAATATTAGCAATGCACATAATAAAATGAACATTGCTAGAATAAAGTTCTTGTCAATAAAGCAAACATCATCCTGACATCTGGCTTCAAAAATCTTGTGTATTAATCAAATAAATAAGATTAAATTAACATTTTTAAAAAATCAAAATATAACTTTCAATGCTCAATCTTATGTTACTCAGCATTAAACTTGAAATTCACAAACTGAAGTTTACGGTGAAACTTTTTGCACATCACTTGGACACTTCAAACTTACACATCTTAGCTGAGACAGGAATTCATAGCCCCTCAGAAGATACCTTCTGAGGTATTATTCTGTTCTTCTTGCCCCTAGAGCTAGGAGTAATGTTAAGGAATAAAATTCTCAAATAATACTATTAACTAAGACACAATAACTATAAGGTGCACATGTCTACTCTCAAAAACCAAAGGCTACGAAACTATTTTGTACTTCTTATGATTCCCTTGCCAAATAAACATACATCTATTTTTACAGTGAGGTAAGATGTTATATCTTTAGGTGATAATCAATTTCTTAATAAATAACATTTTCATATTATGTGCAATAAGAACTACAGGTGTCATTCCATGCCATTTCTATCACTTTCTTACTTGGATATATTTAATGATCTCAAAATTTTACTTGTCAAATGACAAATAATCATAATTTATAAAATTCAATGCTTTCAGTGTTGTAACATTCATCTCTAAGATTTACTATTTTCTCTTCATGAACATTTATTTACAATGTACATTATAATAGTAGTCCCATTGTTGCTTCAAGTGATTTATAAATTGACTTTTTGTCATTCCATATAGTAAATAAATGGAAACGTAACTCATGGAGCAAATACTTTATAAAATATAATCATATAAAATATCAACAACAGATTCGATTAAGTTACACTTTTGAATCATAGACTATATCATTATGTAGGTGTTACTGTAAAGCAAGCATTTAGCAAGGAGAGCATTTTCTGCACTGGAAGAAAATTTAAGTTCATGGATGTTCTCAAAGGGAAACTGAAAAAGGATCTATTTAAGCACCTTAAGAAATTCTCTTATGGGGCTGGCGGGGGGCGAAGGGCGCCCTGGGAAGCCTGGAGACCCGAACCCAGTTTCGGTACCTAAGACAATCAGGTATAAAAAGGAATCAGGAGACAAAACCACTACCTACTAAAGGAAATGATTCAGCCCGCCCCCGCCCAGCCCCTAAGACCGGCCAGAGACACTGGCTGACTCCAGCGGCCTCCTGGATCCCGCGCCAAGCTCTCCCAGCAAGAGCGAATTTACAGGACTCACCAGGCTTCCCAGATCAGTGAGAGGGTGGTGAGTCTGAGGGAGAGCCTTTGGCTTCTTACCACACGCGCTTCGTGGATCCCTGTCCCCAACCCCTCCAAGCCAGTGACTGGTCTGAAACCTCAGGACCCACTCACCAACACCTCCCCGGATCCCCTGACCTAAAGCCCACTGATTGAGTGGGAATTTCCCCGATTCTCTGGGCATCAAAGGTCAGTGAGTGTAGAACCTCAGGCCCGTTGTGCCTGAGATACATTTCCCAGGGATTAAGCTGC